>CM056060.1:86457211-86617211 GCA_029574335.1 Rana kukunoris | reverse complement strand
GCGGTGCAGCTATAATCTTAGGATTTCTACATCAAAATATTGTCAGTGTCAGGCATTTCAGGAACAGATGTAAAAAAAACACTGTTTTTTACATTCTGTCCCTAGTTTTACCGAGGCTGGCCACCCTGATGGGGCCCCCTAGTGGCACGGGCCCTCGGTCACTGCCCGAATGACCGAATGGTCAGTCCGCCCCTGCCCATTGTCCTCAAAAAGATGAACGACCAGTTTTGGGGTTGATGTTGCTGGTAACCGTAACTTTTTATGAATTGTACCCTTGAGGTACTGCATCACTCTTTTTATTGCGTTCTAGTCATGCTGACAGGGAGCTGATACTTTCCTGCATAGTATACCCACTCCTGCGGCTATATCTGGTCTTCTTACAGTGGCAACATACAGCAGCTTACCGATTGCTCTGCGATACATGTCATTGTTGGGTAGCAAGTTTTATGCATCTTGCATATGGAAATGTCGCAAGATTTCAGAGATTTTCTAAGATTGGTTGAGAAGATAGCCTCCATCTTTCTCTCTCCCTATTTGGATTCCCAGATAGTGGCTTATGTTCCCTATCTCTTTGATTTCAAAATGTTCTTTCAGCTTGTGAACTATCTGATTGTAATCCCCTTCTTGTTCAAAACAGGTATAATGTCATCAACATAGATAGTCTCCTTGATTCCTAGAGTAGAGACAGAGGTCTGCTTTACTTCTTGAGAATCCCTCTCTGGTAAGTACTTTGTTCACTTTCCCATTCAACATCCTTGCAGATTGCTTAAGACCGTAGATGTTCTTCTGAAGTTTTCACACAAGGTTGTCTCCTTGTTCAATCCCTGTTGGTTGCTCCATGTAATGATCTTCCTTAACTGCCCTGGCGGTAATCCCGGGTTTATGGCTTTGAGCTACTCTCAGGGTTACACTGTTGTATTCCTGTAGTGTTTCTTTCCCTTTCCCTACGATCCCTTGATGTCCTCCTGCTGTGTCCTCCAGCCATCTTCCGGGTTTCCTTCTAGGTGGGAAATTCTAAAAAATTCAAAACATGAGATACATACAATACATTGTAATCTGTAACCTCTGCTTTGTCCGGTGCCCTTTTACCGTTCTTTCTGCTTGGAAACTTGAGAACGTCCTTGGCATCCAAAAAGCATTTCTGTAGGTCAAAAGCAGTATTAGACCAGGTAGAAAACAGCTACAGTAGGTGACTGGGATATTGTGTCAATTGGAGATTGACCACCTACGAGCCCCATCGCGGGAGCCAGCGCCGAGCTGGCTTGCCGCGATGGAGACAAAGCCGTCATAGAAGCGACGGGAATCCGACGGGGATTCCCGCCAATTCTACACGTGGGCGGAGTTTGTTATGAATCCTGAAGGAGAAATCCCCGCCGGATTTTTAAAGAAAAATCCGGCATGGGTTCCCCCCTCAGGAGCATAACGGGCCCTTAGGTCGGTTATGGGTTGTAAGGAGACCCCCTACGCCGAAAAAACGGCGTGGGGGTCCCCCCACAATCCATAACAGACCCGTATCCAAAGCACGCCGGCCGGCCGGTCAGGAAGGGAGTGGGGGCGAGCGAGCCCCCACTCCCTTCCTTATAAAAGCGATCATACACACCCCCCCCCCGGCGGCCAACTAATAAAATATTTCAATATTTCAATACCCTGTGTGGTTTATTTGTGTTTAAACTTTTGTTTTGCAGGTGAATGGGTAGGGGTACAATGTACCCCATACTCATTCACTTAGGGTGGGGGGCCGGTATCTGGGGGCCCCCTTATTAAAGGGGGCTTCCAGATTCCGATAAGCCTCCCGCCCGCATACCCCGACAGGCCAGGGTTGTCGGGAAGGGGCCCTGTCCTCATCAACATGGGGACAGGGTGCTCTGGGGTGGGGAGCCGCAGTGCGCCCCCTGCCCCAGAGCACCTGACCCCCCCATGTTGAGGGCATGCTGCCCGGTACGGCTCAGGAGGGGGGGGGCGCTCGCTCGCCCCCACTCCCTTCCTGACCGGCCGGCCGGCGTGCTTTGGATACGGGTCTGTTATGGATTGTGGGGGGACCCCCACGCCGTTTTTTCGGCGTAGGGGGTCTCCTTACAACCCATAACCGACCTAAGGGCCCGTTATGCTCCTGAGGGGGGAACCCATGCCGGATTTTTCTTTAAAAATCCGGCGGGGATTTCTCCTTCAGGATTCATAACAAACTCCGCCCACGTGTAGAATTGGCGGGAATCCGCGTCGGATTCCCGTCGCTTCTATGACGCGCTCGCTGGAATGTGTTTTTACTATTCCAGCGAGTGCGAGATATCGGCAGCCTGTCGCCGAGATTCAGCGCGATGCTGGCGTGCTGAAAACACATTCTCGGCGGCAGGCACTGTATAGTGAATTAGAACCACTTGCAGAATAGAGCGATAATGATTTGTGGAGAAATTCATCATCAGACACTGAAAGTGATGTGCTCTATTGACTGTGTTATGGATCAGGCATCTGGTATGAAAGTAGATGTTGAACACGACAACCACTTGGCATGCTGACAATTATTTATGACCAATGAGGTTATTAAAAAGATTGTTACTGAGACAAACTGGTACAAAGAGCAACAATTAACTGCCCTCTTTTCCTGTTGCCTGCCAGGTTGCGTGCTCAGATAAGGGTCTGGTATGGATGTTTGGGGGGAACCCCCATGCCATTTTTTTTTTATTTAAGCACGGGGTTCCCCTTAAAATCCATACCAGATCTGAAGGGTCTGGTATGGATATTGAGGGGGACCCTACGCCATTTAAAAAAAACCTGAAGGGCCTGATATGGAATTTGGGGAGGACCCCCACACATTTATTTATTTTTTGGTTCGGGGAACCCATGCCGTTTTTTTTTTTTCAATGACTTTTATCTGAATTTCCCGGGACCCGACAATTCATTATAGCCACAAGTACTTTTAAATTACTTTTTTTCCTTTAGAAATGCCATTTTATGCAGAGACTGTTATAAACACGGGAAACATGCACTACTTTACAGGCATACTATAGACAACCCCCAGGTATGAAATTTAAAGGAATATTTCACGTTTATTGTTTCACTTTAAGCATTATTAAAATCACTGCTCCCGAAAAAACAGTAGTTTTTAAAACTTTTTTTTTGCATTGATGCATGTCCCCTGCAGCAGGACCCAGGTCCCCAAACACTTTTTATAACAATAACTTGCATATTAACCTTTAAAATAGGCACTTTTGATTTCTCCCATAGACTTTTAAAGGGTGTTCTACGGAACTCATGTTTGATCCAAACATAAAGCTCATCCCTAATGTCTAGGTCAGTGATGGCGAACCTTGGCACCCCAGATGTTTAGGAACTACATTTCCCATGATGCTTGTGCAATCTGCAGTGTAGTTGAGCATCATGGGAAATGTAGTTTCAAAACATGTGGTGTGCCAAGGTTTGCCATCACTGGTCTAGGTGTTTTACTTGCATGCCCTTCCCAGCTGCAATGCTAAGAAGCGATCTGATGGTAGAGTGTTTTATGACAGGTGCGAATATTTTATCATAATCTTCACCAAATTTCTGGGAGTAAACCTTGGCAACTAGTCTGGCTTTATATTTGTGGATATTACCTTCTGCGTTCACTTACCTCTGTAGCGCTACCCCCACAGAAGCCGCTTAAGTATGTTTGTTGCGTACTCTGCTTCTCAAACCAAAAACAGTCTCAGCCCCCTCTGGCATACCTGGCATAGTGTAAATGAAATGACTAGTGATGAGCGGAATACGCCATATTCGATTTTGCGATATTTCACGAATATATAGAAGAATATTCGCGAAATATTCGTTAATATCAAATATTCATGATATTTTATCAAAAAAAAAAATGTTTGCGAAATTTCGCTAATGCGAATGCAAAATTGATTGCGAAATTCTCGTCAACACGCGAAAACTGAGATTATTTCCTGGATTACTAAACTAATATGCACTAAACACTAACTCTACTTACACAAACTTATATGACTAAACTAAAGCTAATTTTTTATTTTTTTTATACACAAAACACTGAAGGGCAGAGAAAGTATTTGCGAATATTCGCATTACGAATATTCGCATTGCGAATATTCGGCAACATAAAACGATCGCCTCAGCTACTCCGCCCCGGGTCTCTAATCATACCAGCAATGCTTTTAGATGTCGATGGAGATCACTAGGATGTGATCTGTTTTAAAAATAAATTTGAAAAAATACGAATATTCGCAATATCGGATATTCACCGCGATATTCGATTTATTTGCGAATACTCGAATATGCAATATTCGTGAGCAACACTAGAAATGACCAATGACAAACACACACATAATGATAAAACACAGAAATTGTCTTTATTTCTGTGGAAAAGTAACAGACAGTAATGCTGCATACACACGATAGGTTAGTCTGATGAAAACGGTCTGATGGACCGTTTTCATCAGACCAAACCTATCGTGTGTGGGCCCCATTGGTTATTTATCCATAGGTTAAAAAAATAAGAACTTGTTTTAAAATTATTTTATGGATAAAAAACCTATAGAAAAAACGATCGTCTGTGGGTACGTCCATCGGTTAAAAATCCACGCATGCTCAGAATCAAGTCGACGCATGCTTGGAAGCATTGAATTTCGTATTTTTTCAGCATGTCGTTGTGTTTTACGTCACCACGTTCTGACACAATCGTTTTTTTTAACTGATGGTGCGTAGGCACGACTGATCATCAGTCAGCTTCATCAGATAACCGTTGGAAAAATCCATCAGACCGTTTTTTTCAGACTAACCTATCGTGTGTACAGGGCATTACAGTATATATATTCAAGTAATCAACTGGGGAGCAATAACTAAGATTAAAAACAATATTGCTCAATACTATATTTAGGCTGCTTTCGGAAAATTCTAAACCTGACAATGTCCCCAAGAGCAGAGGCACACTTAAATGACAAATAAAATACAAAATATCATGTAGCACCCTGATAGTAGACAGGTAGGTGGTAACTAGCCTGACTGATTGATAAGGGATTCACTGTTTTTTTTTTGCCTAACTCTGGATTTGATCCCCCTCTCTCTTCTGTCACTAGGTGGCATTGTTGCCTGTGGCAGTAGAATGATAAGGGCATGGGTGATCCAGACTAGGAGTGAATAGGTTCACTCAGCCAATTGGCAGGGGTCTCTTTGGTCTTTTAGCCTGCTGGAAGAGCTTATTTATTTGGGAGGAGTCAGGTGATCGGGGATCTGTGCCACATGGACGGCTGTCTGGGTAGATGTGTGTTACAAGTATGGTTGCCACCTCATCCCTTTAAAACAGAACACATATGAATTACACCAGTTCTGTGGCTGATTATGGTGGTAATTAAACTCACTCGGTGCCTAATCTGCATTAGCCTGAGCCTCAGAACCTGTGTAATTCATATGTGTTCTGTTTTAAAGGGATGAGGTGGCAACCCTAGTTACAAGGTCTGGGTTACTAGGCCAGAAGCCTGAGGCTTATCCTGGAAGCAAATGGCTGCTAGGCTATCTGAGGCCTATCCAGATTTGAGAGAAGCAGCCTGGGGGATAGGGTTTTCAACCGGAAGCCCAATCAAGTTGCAGAGGTTCCACCGCATCGTTGCCAGCAGTGAGGGAGAAGCAGTTGTCTCTTCAGGTACGAGGCCACTTCTTTGCTTATGTAATCTCCCCCATTGTCAGTGCATATTATTCCTGGTTTCTGTTGGGATTTGTTGATAGGCATGGCAACGAACTCTTGAAGTTTATGTAGCGCCCCCTTGCGTTTACCACGGGTATTGCGCTTAAAAAAGAATAGTTGATTGGGAGAGTTACTTTGCTCTCATTTGCAATTGTTGAGTTACTGGCCTGTCTTATTCTGGGAAGGTCCACTGGCTCGGACTGCATTCTGGGGATGTAAGTTCATCCTTGGCCGGCAGTGGGCGCTAGAGGGATTCCTGGCAGATTGAGTCTTCCCCAGCAGCCAATTGGAGAGTTTTTCCTCTCGCTGGGCATGCTGGGGAGGGGTATATCTGGAAGGGAGGTCAGGTGTTCAGGGTTCTTTTGGCGTTCCCTGTGGGGGGTCCCAGGGTCGAGGTGCGGCATCCACCTTTAGGGTGTGTGCACCCAGGGCATGCATCAGGGACACTATCCCTCTTATTCACCTGCAGAACAGAGGGAGGAAGAGGAGGACTTCCTTACCTCTCAAGGCCCCCTTTATCCAGTGTTCCTGCTTGCCCACCTATCACACAGGAAGAGGACGAGGAGGAGGAGGAGGAGAATTGTGTCAACATGGACGTGGAGCCTAGCACTCAGCATCAGCAGCAGTCTTCAAGGGATCAATTACAGTCCCAAGAAACCCATGGACTTGTACGTGGCTGGGACGAGGTGGCTGCGGATCATGTCGTCCTCAGTGACCCAAAGGACTCCGCACCGAATGCCTCAGCAAACCTACGTTGTATGGCCTTCCTGATCCTGCAAAGTCTGCGGAAGGATCCTCGTATTCGTGCTATCAAGGAGAGGGATTATTACTGGCCGGCAACCCTCCTTGATCCACGTTACAAGAGTAAGGTTGCGGATCTTATCTTGCCAGCACAGAGGGAGCAGAGGATTAAACATCTTCGGGAGGCCTTGCAGAAAGGTCTGTGCAATGCGTTCCCAGAGGTTACAAAATCCTGGTCCTGGACAACGTGTTGCTGAGGCTTCGGTGAGTCACAGAAGGAGCGGTGGAGAAGGTGGCTGTCTGACTGATGCGTTCAGACAATTTTTTAGTCCGCAGCCCCAAGGTATGACCAGTTCCAGCAACCATGGCCAGCGTCTGTTTTACATGGTGCGGGAATACCTAGGGGCAAGATCAGACTTGGACACCTTTACCAACGAAAATCCTCTGGCTTACTGGGTCTTGAGGATGAATCACTGGCCAGAGCTTGCACAGTACGCAATTGAGCTACTGGCTTGTCCTGCATCCAGCATTCTTTCAGAATACACATTCAGTGCTGCTGGAGGCTTTGTAACCGATCACAGGGTGCGCCTCTCCTCGACTGAGCTTCATAAAAATTAATCAGGTTTGGATCACCACCAGCTACCAAGCACCTGATGCTGATGTAACTGAATATTTTTTTTTGAAATGTCAGATCCCTTCAAGACTGCCTATGCTGATGCTGAGTGACTATGCTGTTATGCTGAGTAACTATCCTTTTCCTCCTCAATGATCATGCTGATAGCTTGTAATTATATTTTTGGTTCTGGGCACCGCCACCAGTGGCTAAGGCCCAATTTTTCTGCCCCTGTTTAACAGGGGCATGTAATTACAATTTTTGATGCAATACTTTGCAATGGGCTCGTTCCTGCACTCCAACTAGAGTATCTGTGAGGGGTTGCAGTGTTGTGGCGCCAGCACCACCACCAACAACAACAAAGGCCCAATTTTTTATTTATTTTTGTTCAACAGGGCATGTAATTATAATTCTTGATCTAATATTTCAGAGCAGGGCCCATTCCTGTGCCCACCAAGAGTAACTGTGAAGGCTTACAGAGTTGTGGCACCAGCATCACCACCACCAACAATGGCCCAAACCTACTTTCAAACATCCAACTTACAAATGACTCCTACTTGCAAATGGAAGGAGACAACAGAAAGTGAGAGGAAATCTACCCCTAGGAAGGGAAATTCTCTTCTGTAAGAGGTGTCTCCTGTCCACTAATGCTTTATCACCAATCCTTGTTTAACTAAAAAAAAAACATTTTCAAAAAATCATTTGTCATTGGGACAGAAAGTGAATTGCAATCTTCTGAACAGATGCACACAGACAGCAAAAAAATTGTTACAGGGGTGATAACCCACTCTATGGGCCAGATTCACAGAGCAATTACGCCGGCGTAACAGGAGATGCGCAGCGTAAGTCTAATTGTGCGCGTGCATTTCGATGCGCGGCATCCCCAAAACGAGATACGCAAGAAATCTATTTTTTTTTGTCCAACGTAATTTCGATAGAGAGGCACATCCGTCCGCGCAAAACTGCGCTAGACAAACCATTGATTTGCTATTCAAATATGCTAATGAGGGAGTTACGGGGATCCACAAAAGAACGTTGGTGCAGCGCAGGCCATGCGCTGTGCGCAACAGCTAAATGTCCTGTCTAAAATTAGACCATATAAAAGCTGCTCTAAAATTAGACAATTCGTCTACATGTCAGATAAAGCAACACTGTTAGTGAGGAGCTGAGCAGTCACACATGTTGCCCAACAAACTGTATGCCAACATGCCAGTGGCATCCATGCTCATAGCTATACTACTGACTTTAGATGAGCAAAGAAGGAGGAGGGCACTGAGGAGGGCACTGAGGAGGGCACGGGATTTATTTATTTTTTAACTTTTTTTTTGCTTATATAAACTTTACCATTTAATCTACTCTAATACAATATTCTTATCTGATACAAGCCCCTCACTCTTCACTCTTCACTCTTCATGGGAGAGGATATATCACACACGCATAGACATCTATGGCATGAGTGATTCTGAGGTGTCTCGCATCTTCAGATTCACCCCTCATGTCATCATGGAATTAACCACAACCCTGCAGGAGGACATCACCAGCCCAACACATGACACTACTCATGACACCCATGACAGCTACATATACAATCAGAGCCCCATCCCCACAGATTTCGAACAGAACATGTATGGGGACAGCTGGCTGGTTGGTGAGTGACATGGGTGGCAGGCATGACTGTCCCCCCCCATGATGCACACATCACAAGGGGCACATGCACTACTAACATCCTCCTGTCTTTTCCCTTCAAGGTGACTCTGTATATGCACTGGGACCCCATCTCATGACCCCATCTCATGCCAGCTCACATTATGTATCTTTGCACGTTAAACACACACATTAATCATGGCACAATGAGAATGCATGCATGCACACCACTGTGGTCCCTAGCACACACCCCACATCCTCATCAAATTGGATTGGCACCAGTCCACCATGCAGGACTTGTGAGCAGCAACGCCACGCCAAGGCTCCAATTATGTCACTGTACATTCATACACCATTCAAACGGACCTGGGGATCACCTCTCCCTGGTCCTGGGGAACCCTTCTCCACCAAAATTGAGGGTGACAACCCTTTTTCGGCAGGAATGTCACCCCCACATTCAAACAGCATTCACAACCCCCCAAAAAATAAAAATGCCCAGCAAAAGCAAAACATTTTCTGCACCAAAAAAAAAATGGCAAAAAAAAAAACAGGCCAAAAAAAAAGGGAAAAACAAATTAATGCCATTGACGTGAGCCACGCCTGGGGCGCCCACGGCCACGGCCCCGGCTCCTCAGGGGAGACTCATGGGGGTGGGGGTAAACCGGGGAAGGAGGAGCAGCCCCTGGTCTCTGCCCACCTGGCGGCCTGCCCTCCAAGGCCACGGCAATTCTGTCTAGGCCAGCACTTAATGATGCCGTATTGGCCTGGATAGCCTGGGTGAGGGCCCTCACATCCTGCCCAACGCCTGCTGTTGTAGTCTGCAGGTCGTTTAGGCAGTTTGTAGGAGCCCGGGAGTGGCAGTCCAGGTCCCCAAGCGTATCCTTTATGGAGGACAGGCTCTCCTCCATCCGCCCCAAGGTCTGGCTGACCTCTCCCAGATGGCGGGTCTGAAGGAACTGGTCCTTTCTCAGAGTGGCGGGCAGGAGATCGGCCAGCCCCCTGGTCTTCTGGGTCGTCTTCCTGCCTCCAGCTGAGGCTTGTGGCCGGGGAGAAGGGGAGGACCTTGGGAGAGGAGCCCTGTTGGGGGAGGAGTGGGGGGGGCTACCCCTTATGGAGGCCTGGCTGCTGCCAGCCAGAGGGGAAGAGTCCTCCAAAAACAAAAGTCCAGTGCCTGACATGGACTCCTCCTCCTCTTCAACCTCCTCCGAGGATTCCAGCCTTGTCGGGGGGTCCTCATCAGGCTGGGATGGTGCGGTCAGCCCAGATGGCCCAGCACCCTCCTGCTCATCTGTGGATGACACAAAACATTCACAGGTTGGAGGATCCACACACTTGCCACATATTCCCTTTCACCCCCTCCCCCACACATGCTACACACCTGATAGGGCCAAAAAACCTTACCTGACATCACGCCTTCATGACTTGAGTCATAGCCGGGCAGGCCCTCCACTTGTTGCCTATGAAAGGTCTGGGCCACCGCACGCTCCTCCGCTGTCAGCCTAACAGGGCATGGTGGGCCCCCTCTTGTGCCCCTGGCATGGGCTAGCATTTTGGCCAGCTTCTTTTTGACCAGACGCCGGAGGTCATTGATTTTTTTTTTTCAATCCCCGACCGTGTCCGGGTCTCCCCCCCCCCCCCCCGATGCATTCACCTGGTCAGTAATCCTGTCCAAAATCTCTCTCCTCCTGGCCGGGGTGGTGTTGGCACTCTCCAGGCCGTGGAGGAAGCGCTCATAATCGGAAATGGCCCGGGCAAGAATTTGTTTCTCCCCCAAAGTAAAATTTAGCTTCCTCTTTCTCTCCGTCATACTCAGACAAAAACTCACTCCCAAACAGTCAGCAAAAATCAGTAACAAAAACAAGCAGGAAAAATCAGTCACAAAAACAAACAGGAAAAATCAAGCAAGAAAACAAGCAGGAAAAATCAAGCAAGAAAACAAACGAAGCAGGAAAAATCAAGCAAGAAAACAAACGAACAAAAAACTAACAACCAAAAACTCTCACAAGCAGTCACCAAAAATCACTTACAAATATCTTCTAACAAACACAAGATCACACAGTCTACAAATATCACAAAGACAAACCACAACGCAACAACAGAACAAAAGCACCTTGCTGTATAGGGAGGGATACAAAGGGATGTACTTTTGCAAAGGAAGTGCGTTTGTGTCTGTCTATTTATGCTGTCTGCGTAGTTCATGATTTTGCCCTAGTCCACTTCCAATTTCACTGATTGTGCTGTTCCCGAGTTGTGAGCATGCGCACAGAGGTGCTGACATGGTCTGCTTCAAGCGCGCATGCACGAGCCGGCCGTCCTTCCCAATTTGGATTACTCCTCCTTGCGCCTCAGAAATAACGTTGCGCAGGCGCTAATTTCTGCGTAAAAGCGACGAGAATAGGGTGATTGCGCCGCTACATTGCGCCAGTCTAACGTAAAGGCGATGCGCTACGCTGGTCCAATAATGTACCTGAATCTGGCCCTATGTTTTCAGAAAAGCTTAAAAATAGATTTTATGGCTGGAGTTACACTTTAAAGAAGTACCAGTTCAAAATTACAAACAGATTCTACCTAACAACAAACCTACAGTCCCTGTCTTGTTTGCACTGCCTGTATACTGCTGTTCAAAGTATATAGGGTCAAAGGGGCTGGTAATGACCTGGCGGGAGGGGGCGGGGAAACCCATGCTATTTTTCTAAATGATTTTCATCCATATTGCAGGGACCAGACATTACATTAAAGCTGCAAGCAGTTTTAAATTACCTTTTTCTTATAGTAATCTCATTTTATGCAGGGACAGTTCTTTTTTTTTTCAAATAACAATTTTTATTAGACACAGGGTAACCCCCGTGCCATAAAAGGAACAATACAGGGATGTCAGCAGAACAGCAGAAAAAACAGTGCATAGTATATAACAGCACAATACAAGGCAGATATTAGGGGGAGCTCAGCAACTTCACTCATAAGCAACCAAATCAAAAACACAGTCTGCCAGAGGAAAATATTGTAAAATAAACCCCTGAATAACTGAGGCAGAAGACAAAGCAAAAAGAGGGGGTCAAAAGAAAAGAAGAAAGAACAGAGAGAGGGGACTGCAGACACAGGTAGACAGGGAGAAAAGAGGTGGGGGAAGGGTAAGGGGAGGCTCGACTCATGGCTCAAGGCGGATCCTCTTGTCATGGGTTTCCAATCTATCCTGCAACCTGGCTGTAATTTTCTCCATTAACTCAACATCTTTGATCCTGGCATACAGGTCAGTTTGAGAGGGGGGGGGGGCAGGCGCTTCCAATGGAGAGCAACTAGGCATCTAGGCATCTCGTGGCCATCAATACATGCCTCAACAATTTCTTGGAGGACTTGGGGATCCACAGGGCCGATACTCCTAATAAAAACAATTTCGGGGACCGGGGAACCGGCACTCCCAGGAGGCGAATCAGCAACTGCTGGGTCTCCGTCCAGAGCGGTACGATCTTGGCAAGTCCAGTATATGTGGTACAAGGTTCCCTTGGCTCCCTGACAGTGCCAACACCTGTCTGAGCTGGATGTATAGATAGCGTGGAGAACATCCGGCGCCATGTACCAGAAATACAGTATTTTATAGGCATTCTCCTTATACAGCGTACAAAGAGAGCTTTTAGCCGCCTGAGACCAGATCGTCTGCCACGTCGTCTCCGGGATCTCCTCCCCGAGTGCCCTCTCCCAGCGAAGCATGTATGCATGCTTACCCCGGGTGGGGAAGGAACGAGAATTCAACAAACCATATATATCTGATATCAACCCGGGACGAGCCGATCCCTCCAGTACCAATTTTTCAAAAGGCGTTGGCTTAAAATTTGGAGCTTGGGGGCAAAGGATTGTGCATAGTGTCTTATCTGCAGATACCTGGCGGGGCAAGATAAATTTCTTTTGCAAATCAGAAAATGATAGCAGTTTTCGGGTTATAGGGTCCACCAAGTTGCCAAAGTGGAAGAGGTCACGCGTCGCCCAAGGCGACGACATCTGATGAGTCAAACTATCAGGCATCCTGGGGTTGAACAAGAAAGAGGTCAAAAGAGAACGCTTTGAGCTCAGACTATGCGTCCGGGACAATCTGCGCCAAAGCATCCTGAGGTAAAGCATGGGCTCCAAAAGTCGGCCCGGGTCCACCTATTCGGGTGTGAGGGGGCCATTCATATTTTCTCAATTTCTGTCCATTTACTATAAGAGCGCTGGGGTAATCAAGAGGTAACTGCGCGCAGTTGAGCTGCCTGATAATATTTAAGCAGGTCAGGGAATGCGGGATGCTGTCAAGATAGTTCGGGTACCCTGTGCCGCCCAAATTTCCAGACGAAGCGAACCAGGTCCGCTTGGAGCTTATGTAGGTCAGCATATGGGACTGGTATGGGCAACCTCTGGAATAGGTAGAGGAGTTTGGGAAGGATGACCATCTTAACAGGGGCCACCCTACCCAAAAGGGAAATGTGATGGGCCCTCCACTTCTGCAAAAGTCCTCTTATGGAACGATAGAGGGGGGGAGTTAGCCTTATATAAGGAGTCAAAGGACGGGGTGATCTGCACCCCCAAATATTTCAGACCCGCTGTAGCCCAATGGTAGGGGAAGCACTGTTTCAGATGTCGGACCTCCTCGTCTGGGATATTAATGGGGAGAGCTACCGACTTGGCCGCGTTTATCTTATAACCCAACAGGGACCTATAGAGATCAAGTTATGCATGCAGGTTAGGCAGGGAGGTTCTGGGTTGGGTCAGGGTCAGAATAATGTCATCTGCAAAGAGTGCCAGCTTGAATTCCCTACCCCGTACCGAAACTCCCCGGACGTCCGGGTTCCTGCGAATAGACGCCGCCAGGGGTTCTACGCAGAGCGTGAACAGAAGCGGCGAGAGCGGGCATCCATGGCGTTTACCATTAGCTATCGGGAAAGAGGGAAAATGGGCGAAGGGGGTCTTAATCTAAGACGTAGGATTCGTATAGAGGTGCCGTATGGCCCATAGGAAAGGGCCCCCGGAGCCCCATGTGTTTTACAGCACTCTATTTGTGGGAAGAAAAGGACGCAAATTTTGTTTCGGTACAACATTGCATGACCGCGCAATTACCAGTTAAAGCAGCGCAGTGCCAAATTGTAAAAACACCTTGGGTCCTTTACCTGGATATTGGTCCGGGTCTTAAGTGGTTAAAAACTTCATAAAATATAAGCATCTGATGCCAAATTAGCTTGTCAACTAAAATCAATAACTCTGACAACCAGTATGCCAAATATGGATGGATTCCAAGTAATACACCAGATTGTTTTGGGTTTCAGGAGAAAACTTGAGGCGGAAACCCCCAAAAATGTAGGGATAAGAAGGAAAGAATGGTGAGCAATCTGGTATAGATTCAATGCTGCAAGACGGAGATAGGAGCTTCCAAGATCCCCAATGTCCCTACTGGACCGCCACTGTTGACCTTGTTCTTCAGTATGTTGAAAATCAGACGGATTACCTTTCTGGTGCAGGAAGAGAGAGATGCCTTCTGCTTTACAGGAAATACAGCTCATACTATAGGGAATAAGGCCGACAAATTTACAGGGGAAAGTGACTCATGGAAGGGGAAGCTTAAGAAGAATTCTAAATCACATCTTTCAGGCAAAAATGAGCAAGTGATGGTCTTGCTGATTAATAAGTTAAGGATAACATATGGATGACTGTTCTCAGCTTGTCCTCAGAATTCTGTCTTTCAGCACAATACCAGATGCTGGACATACATTTCTATTCACATAGTAGCAAACGTGAGGTGATCCTTCAAATTAAATTAAAAACACTGTCATAACACTGTATATAGAAATAGAGAAACAAAATCATAGGCATATACAGTATAAATAAAAAAATAACAAAAAAAGGATCACGTTTGCTGATAGAAATGATACTGCATATAATTCAATATACCATGTCAGCTATGCAGTATAATGGGCAGAATATATATATATATATATATATATATATACATACATATACATACACAGTCTACATATATATGAGTACATCTCTCACATTTTTGTAAATATATTATTACAGTATTTTGAGCGGACAGCAAATTTACGCGGTTTTTAATTTTATTTTATATTGTGTATTTGTTCGTTTTTTTAGTCAATAATAGTAATTTTTAGGTAGGTAATCTGTAAGGTACTGATTTATCAGTGGTACAAAGGCTCTGTTTTTGTAACTCTACTACCTTTTTAAATAAACCAATAAAAATATATAAATATATATATATGTATATATATATATATATATATATATATATATATATATATATATATACATACAGTATATTAGCTGGTTTCAAATACCTTGGCGCATATATATGCCGGTGCCGGTGCAACACAGAGAGGGAAGCATGGAATTCACAAAGCAAATGCTCCCAACGTTGCGCCGGTGTAGCGTATAGTCTTGGCGTAAGTCAGCGTAAGTCAAAGTAGGTGAAAGTGGGCTGGAAGTGGGCGTGATACATTTTAATGAAGCGTGACCCCATGCAAATGATGGCCTGAGCTTCAGACAAGTACTTAAAATGAACGACGTGAACGTAACCTACACACAGCCCTATTCACGTACTAAATAAACTACGTAAAATTCAACGGGGTCCATTCCCTGGTCCATACCTTTGCATGAGTTGCTCCTCTAATATGGGGAATAACTTTACGCCGGACGTAACCCTTATGCAAATTGCTTAAAACATGCGCCGTACACAAGTACGTTCGTGAATCGGCGTATCTCCCTCGTTAGCATATTTGCGTTGAAAATCAATGGGAGTGCCAAATGCGTCCAGCGTAAATATACGCCCTCTATATGCCGGCGTAGGGAAGTTACATCGGTTGGATGAAGCCTATTTTTCGACTTATCTAGCTTTGTGGGTCGGCGCATAGATACGACGGCGCACTTTTGTACTTACGTCGGCGTATCTGGAGATACCTCGGCGTAAGTGCTTTGTGAATCCGGGCCTATATATTTAAATCTTTTCATATGACACAATGACACTTTGCGACAGTGTAAAGTAGTGAGTGTACAGCTTGTATAACAGTGTAAATTTGCTGTCCCCTCAAAATAACTCAACAGACAGCCATTAATGTCTAAACCGCTGGCAACAAAAGTGAGTACACCCCTAAGTGAAAATTTCCAATTTGGGCCCACGGTGTCAATATTTTGTGTGGCAACCATTGGTATGGAGTTCACCAGAGCTTCACAGGTTGCGACTGTAGTCCTCGTCCATTCCTCCATGATGACATCGCAGAGCTGGTGGAGAACTTCACTCCTCAACCTTGCTGTAATTGTGCAACAAACTTGTAAAGCCTGGCAAGTCTAGCAATAGCTATTAAGTCATTTTCAAACTTGCAGCTCAATTGCTTGCTATCTGGAATACTCTCAACATGGAGGGGGGGGGGGGAGTTACCTGCACCTTGTCCCCATGTTATTGTTGGCCTCGTGGTAAATGAGGTTTGCAGAAAGAATGGTTAGTCACAAAAAAATTGTAAATAAACACACAACATTATAACAGAGTCCTTTATATATATATATATATATATATATATATATATATATAAAAAAAAAATCTCAATCGCATTTCCCAGCAATATAGATCCATGTCAACAAAAACATTCTGGTCATCGACATGTCTGCTCTCGATGACTGCTCTCTGCAAATGACAGCTCCTGGGTCTGCAACAGAATGTAAACAAAGGGGGAGTATCACAGGTGACTTTACTGACTAAATATGGACATGAGCCATTTTAATTATGTGACATCACAGGAGGATTCCCTGTGATGTCAGTGACCAAATATTGTCATGTCCATATTTGGTCAATGACATCAGTTGGGATACCCCACCTTATTGTTTACATTCTGCTGCCAGCTGGGGTCCTTTTTTTTTGTGGTGAGTCTCCACTGGAAGCAGATGTGTCAGCAGGTTGTGTTTTTTGTGTCAGGGGGCATCGTTCATCATGATTCATGTAGACCTTCATCGCTGAATGACGTGATTGACAATAGGCTTACACCACGTGACTTAAAAAAAAAAAAAGATTTTGTCAAGGATGTCTGTGTGTGTGTTTATTTTGTTTTCTTTTTGTTTGTGATTAACTAACCAGGCGTACTATGTACCCCTTACTCATTCATGCAGATGGGGGCAATATCTAAAGGGCTCCATTATTTTAACCACTTAAGGACTGCCTCCTGCACATTTACGTCGGCAGAATGGCACAGCTGGGTACAGGCACGTACCTGTACGACCCGGACCAAAGCTCTGTGACCGCGGCCGCGGAACCCGTGGACCCGATCGCCGCCGGTGTCCCGTGATTGGTCACAGGAGCTGAAGAACGGGGAGAGGTGTGTGTAACACACCTTCTCCGTTCTTCACAGTGGCAATGTCACTGATTGTCTGTTCCCTGATATAGGGAAAGGTGATCAGTGATGTCACACATCCAGCCCCACCCCCTACAGTTAGAGACACATATGAGGTCACACATAACCCCTACAGCGCCCCCTAGTGGTTAACTCCTAAACTGTAATTGTCATTTTCACAGTAAACAATGCATTTTTATAGCAATTTTTGCTGTGAAAATGACAATGGTCCCAAAAATGTGTCCAAATTGTCCAATGTGACCGCCATAATGCCGCAGTCGTGAAAAAAAAAAACGCTGTTCACCGCCATTAGTAGTAAAAAAAAAATATTAATAAAAATGCCATAAAACTATCCCCTATTTTGTAAACGCTATAAATTTTGCGCAAACCAATCGTTAAACGCTTATTGCGTTTTTAAACAAAAAATATGTACAAGAATACGTATCTGCCTAAACTGAGAAAAAAATGGTATTTTTATATCTTTTTGGGGGGTATTTATTATAGCAAAAAGTAAAATATATATATATTTTTTTCAAAATTGTCACTGTATTTTTGTTTATAGTGCAAAAAATAAAAACCGCAGAGGTGATCAAATACCACCAAAAGAAAGCTCTATTTGTGGGAAACGAAGGACGCCAATTTTGTTTGGGAGCCACATCGCACGACCGCGCAATTGTCAGTTAAAGCGATGCAGTGTCGAATCGTAAGAATTGGCCAGGTCCTTTACCTGCCTAATGGTCCGGGTCTTAAGTGGTTAACCACTCAAGGACCACCCATGACTATGTACGTCCACAACATGGCAGTCCCTGCCTTTTCGCGGATCGGGGGTCCAATCGGGACCCCCTCCGCTCGTGCGGCGGTCCCCGTGGCTCTGGGAGCAATCCGGGATGACGGGGCAGCTGTTCGTTTTTGTCCGCCCCCTCCGGATCGCTCCCAGCCTATCCGCTTCCTCCTCTGCCTGAACTGTAAACACAGGCAGAGGAGGAAGTGAGGTCACCTCTCCTCCCGAGGAGACATCACACAGTGAGTAGCACCAAGCACCACACTGACACCTGTACACACAGGCACACAAATCCCCCCCCCAGTCATCCCCCGATCACCCCCCCCCAGCCCCCTGTCACAGTGTCACTAAATAGCAGTGATCATTTATTTACTGATCACTGCATTTAGTGTCAGTGTGACAGGCAGTTAGTGTCAGGCAGTTAGTGTTAGGTCCAGGGTAGCCCCCTACCCCCCAATAAAGTTTTTAACCCCTTGAGCACCCCCTAGTTAACCCTTTCACCCCCCTTTTGTCAGCGTCACTAAGCGATCGTTTTTCTGATCGCTGTATTAGTGTTGCTGGTGCCGCTAGGTAGCTAGTTATTTTTTGAGGTTCGCCGCCATGTTTTTATAGCGTTAGAAAATTTATGGGGGTACCTAACGCTATAAAAACATAACGCAAAAAGTGCGATGTTATGGATTTTGCATCGCTTGCTCAAGTACTGACAGCAGGACAGAGTACGGCAAACCCCTGCTCTACACCCATTGCAGTTTTGGAGGCCCGAGGTGAGAAGGTGGTGGTTCCTCTTTACCAGTGGATTTCAGAGATGCAGGGAGGAGAAACAGCCATTTTCCCTCCCCAACAGTTAGCCAAAGCAGATGGTGTGGAATCTCCAGCAGAGTGCCACAGGCCTCTGCGCTCAACTAGCAGGAGAGGGAGTTTCTGTGGTAGTGGATGGGACTTCAGTCTCCACTTGTATACCCCAGGGATGGGGGACTGCCTCCTTTCCCTGTCGAAGCCTGTTTGTGTCATGTTGTGGGTGGAGTTAAGTCATTGTTCCTTGGGGTTTCTAACTGAGTTTACCATTAAAGTGTCTATCCATTTTGAACCAGAGAACAGAGCTCTGTGTCTCGTTTCTGGGGAATCCATATGGGTCACCACATAACTAAAACAGGGGAAACAGTAAGTTTGTGGAATGAAAAGCTACTAGTCCTAAATTGGAGAGACAAAAGAGACATCTATATCCTTTCCTCAATTAATGATGACACCTTGGTGTAACTTCAGACAAGACAAGGTTCCGTCCAGAAACCAAAATGCATACACAACTTTAAACTGTTCATGGCATGGATGGATATGAACGACCAGATGTTACAGCCCTACTTAGCCACCAGGAGCTCAAACTATTGGTATAAAAGGGTCACCATCTACAGTACTTGTTTCAGATAACCCTGTACAATTTGTCATCTTTCCTAAGTCCACACAAAAATCCCTAACCTACCTGAAATACCAAAAGGACTTTGTTACAGCCCCCCTTCTCTATCTGCATGGGCATGCCCCTGAACAATATTGCTCCGTTTTATTGAGCAGACTTCATGAAAGGCATTTCCCCGATATCCTCCCTCTTACACAAATAGACCACAAACCCCAAAGAAAATGTTGTGTATGTTCAAGTAACAGAATTCGCTATGACACCTGATATTACTGTCCCCAATTTCCCTCCCAGCCAGGCCTCTGTATTAGAGAATGCTTCTGGATCTATCACACATCACTACACTATTAGTGAAGAATATGTGAAGTAAAGCTTTTTTTCCGCTATCTGCTATTTCCCTGTATGACCCGGACTGTTTATTGACAATGCCTCTGCTTGTCACTTGAACTGACCCTGGACTGTTTATTGATGATGCCTCTGCCTGCCGTTTGAACTATCAACCACTTTTCTGTCTTCCACCTAAATTGACCTTGGCCTGTTAACCGACCATGCTTTGTACTTGCCTCCTGAACTGATCTTTTGCCCTGCCACTGTATTAGCAGGACTCAAGACAACACAGGAGTTTCACGTATGTGAGGGGCTCCAAAATATTTTTTTCCGAGTGGAGAAAACTACATTTTTGGCTTTCTCTGAGTTTTGTAATTCTTGGATTAGGGTCTGCAGACCAGAGGCTTCAAAGAGACAAACAATATAAAGTGCACTACTCTTTTTTACATCTACATGTGCTGGATATATCCAAATACAAAATAGCCTAGGAAGTAAATAATGACGGTATTAAAGAAAACCAATGTTTTGATATAAATATCATTCAAGTAAAAAGATCCCCTGTCTGAATAAAAGTACAATCCGTCACTCCATAAAAATAATATTTATTAATACTTGCATGATATTTGTATCAAACATTTTATTTATCCAATACTTTCATTATTTACTTAGGCTCTTTTGTTTTTGGATATATCCAGCACATGCAGATGTAAAAAAGAGTAGCACGCTTTATACCATTTGTCTCTTATAGCCCTGAGCTTGTTGCTAATTAACATTGCGTGGGTGTTATTATTTTAGCTTGATTTTTAAAGAAATTTGGGTGAATAGAAGCCTCTACATCAGTGTCCAGGTCTTACCAGACTGAGTCCTTAAGCCTGATGTTTCTGCCTGCTACCATCTGATCCTGGCCTGTTAATTAACCATCCCTCTGTCTGCCATCTGAACTGACCATGCCTCTGCCTGCTACCTGGACCTACTGCCAGGACCAATACTTTGGCTGTGCTGACCATGTTTCTGCCTGGACAATTCCTTTGGCTGTTGCTGTCCACATCTCTGCCTGGCTGGCTGTGAAGGAAATATCTCTGCCTTATGCCTTTACCGACTAAGGACAGTATTCCTGTCTGCTGCCTGGATGATTCCTTTCAATGTCCATACCTACTGCATGGACCAATGATTTCCTCTGTGGACAACTACATTACTAAAGCCACAGGAAATCTTTTGTTTACCCTTTGCTCAGCAGAATGTATTTTGGGGTGTAATTTTTGGTATGTACATGCTATGTGCTGGAAGCCTGAAGGTGCTACTTGGATGTTATGCCTCATAGAATATACATTGGGGTGTTTGCTTTCCAAACTATGGTCATTTTGATGTGTGTTTAAACTGTCCTGGTGCTGCAGAGGCCTTCAAAAATGTGATAGGTAGTCAGCAAATTAGATGTGTAATTCATGCCTTTACAACACCCAAAGGTGTGGAAAAGTCTCTCACATGTAGTATCACCATACTCAAGAGGAGTAGCAGAATGTATTTTGGGGTGTAATTTTTGCTATGTACATGCTATGTTAGGGCTCAAAATGTCAAGTCCTAAGCTACTAGCCAGGCCTTAAGAGTTACTCGTCATCAGTTGCCCCACCCAACCCCTACCCTGCCCCGTCCCCTAATTCTGCCCTTAAACACACCCTCTTAACTATCTCATGAAATTACACTTAAAAGTTTTATGCAGAATTAAGTTACAAAAAAAGGAACAACAACTGTATCAGTGCCTGTCAGTGCAGCCTCACCAGTGCCCATTAGTGCACCAACACCTTTGCAGCCATTGTGCTATATGCTGGGTGCTTGGTGTGCTTCTGTACCTTTAAGGAGGGGTGGCTCCCCTTCAGTCCACCTGCCCCTATCTATCCATTATAATGCATGTGCCTCCATTGTGAGGACACTCACTGTTAGTGTTAGGACCACAGAATTATGGGGTGCCTTGGCGCGGCTCTGTGGCTCACGCATGCGTTTGCAAATGCGTGCGGACAAAACCCCTGTTTTTAACGCACATTGTTAGACAGGTTAATTGGTTGTTCTGCTAGCTGGTCGGTAAGTAGGCTTGGTTATTCCCTGGGCATTCCCCAGGTTTTTGTTGTTACCCATTAACGCAGCCTCCCCAGTGCCTATTAACACAGCCTCACCAGTGTCCATTAATGCAGCCTTGTCTGCGCCCATCAATGCAGAGTGACCAGACGAACGTATGTTTGACTCGAACATTGCCCGTTCGATCATTCGACGAAATTTGAACAAAACAGGTCATTCACGCCAAATTTGAGTGACGCGCGTCGGCCAAGCATGCACCATGACCCCGCATGCTTGGCCAATCACAGCGTCCAAAAAACAAAGAGCCATAATTGGCCAAAGCTTGGGTGCTTTGGCCAATTATGGCTCAGGGCTTTAGCACACGCCCCACACTATAAAAGGCCACCTTCCGGGTGGCCTTGTGTAGTGTGTTCCGGCTTTGTTAAAGAGGGCAATCAGAGAGACAGAGAGATTATCTTTTTAGCTAGCTAGATAAAGCAGGTTAGTCAGTTTAGCTTTATTACAGTGTGTAGAGAATATATATACATCCTTAGGAGTTGTACATATATTTATACACTGTATAGCTTAGCTAGATCTGCTATTAGTATTTGTCAGGCAGGAGATTGTGCAGGCAGGAGATTGTGCATAGCTGCAGTGCTCTAACGTGTTGTATTGCCTGTGGCTGTGTGCTGTGTTTAGTTTACACCTAAACGTACTGGGTGTTACTGCAATTGTCCTGCTTATTTGCACCTAAGCGCATTTGCTTTAAGTGCACGTTTGCTGTGTAATAGCACGTAAACGCATTTACTGTAAGTGAACGTTTGCTGTGTAATCACACGTAAGCGCATTTACTGTAAGTGCACGTTTGCTGTGTAATCACACGTAAGCGCATTTACTGTAAGTGCACGTTTGCTGTTTAATCGCACGTAAACGCATTTACTGTAAGTGCAAGTTTGCTGTGTAATCGCATGTAAGCGCATTTACTGTAAGTGAACGTTTGCTGTGTAATCACATGTAAGCGCATTTACTGTAAGTGCACGTTTGCTGTTTAATCGCACCTAAACGCATTTACTGTAAATGTAAGTTTGCTGTGTAATCGCACGTAAGCGCATTTACTGTAAGTGCACGTTTGCTGTGTAATCGCACGTAAACGCATTTACTGTAAGTGCACGTTTGCTGTGCAATCGCACTTAAGCGAATTTACTGTAAGTTCACGTTTGCTGTGTAATCGCACGTAAACGCATTTACTGTAAGTGCAAGTTTTCTGTGTAATCACACGTAATCGCATTTACTGTAAGTGCACGTTTGCTGTGTAATCGCACATAAGCGCATTTACTGTAAGTGCAAGTTTGCTCTTTAGTAGCACGTAAGCGCATTTACTGTAAGTGCATGTTTTCTGTTTAATCGCACGTAAGTGAATTTACTGTAAGTGCACGTATGCTGTTTAATCGCACGTAAACACATTTACTGTAAGTGCAAGTTTGCTCTTTAATAAAGTGGACGTATCCTGTTTATTTGCACCTAAGCGTATTTCCTGTAAGTGCAAGTTTGCCATTTAATCGCACGTAAACCCATTTACTAAAAGTGCAAGTTTGCTCTTTAGTAGCACGTAATCGCATTTACTGTAAGCGCATTTACTGTAAGTGCAAGTTTGCTCTTTAATAGCACGTAATCGCATTTACTGTAAGCGCATTTACTGTAAGTGCAAGTTTGCTCTTTAATAGCACGTAAAAGCATTTACTGTAAGTGCATGTGTCCTATTTATTTGCACCTAAGCGCATTTCCTGGAAGTGCAAGTTTGCCGTTTAATCGCACGTAAACGCATTTACTGAAAGTGCAAGTTTGCTCTTTAGTAGCATGTAATCGCATTTACTGTAAGTGCAAGTTTTCTGTGTAATCGCACGTAAACGCATTTACTGTAAGTGCAAGTTTGCTCTTTAGTAGCACGTAATCGCATTTACTGTAAGTGCAACTTTGCTCTTTAATAGCACGTAAAAGCATTTACTGTAAGTGCACGTGTCCTGTTTTTTTGCACCTAAGCGTATTTCCTGTAAGTGCATGTTTGCTGTTTAATCGCAC
This sequence comes from Rana kukunoris, assembly GCA_029574335.1. Taxonomy (NCBI): domain Eukaryota; kingdom Metazoa; phylum Chordata; class Amphibia; order Anura; family Ranidae; genus Rana; species Rana kukunoris. The sequence goes on along the minus strand of CM056060.1, from coordinate 86,593,541 downwards.
GTAAACGGATTTACTGAAAGTGCAAGTTTGCTCTTTAGTAGCACGTAAGCGCATTTACTGTAAGTGCAAGTTTGCTGTGTAATCGCACGTAAGCGCATTTACTGTAAGTGCACGTGTCCTGTTTATTTGCACCTAAGCGCATTTCCTGTAAGTGCAAGTTTGACGTTTAATCGCACGTAAACGCATTTACTGAAAGTGCAAGTTTGCTTTTTAGTAGCACTTAGTCGCATTTACTGTAAGTGCAAGTTTGCTCTTTAGTAGCACGTAAAAGCATTTACTGTAAGTGCAAGTTTGCTCTTTAATAGCGCGTAAAAGCATTTACTATAAGTGCAAGTTTGCTCTTTAGTAGCACGTAAGCGCATTTACTGTAAGTGCAAGTTTGCCGTTTAATCGCACGTAAACGCATTTACTCTCTGAAGCCTGCACTGAAGGTGTAGAAATAGATGTGTCACAACCTAGTAGTACTAGTACATGCGGGCAATCTACTGATAGTACCAGACAAATTTCCCTGCCCCAGCTGCTGCAGCGCCAAAAGAAGTACTCTCCCAGGCATCCACATGCTCAGCGGTTGAATGCTAGCTTAGCTAAATTGCTAGCACTTCAACTGCTACCTTTTCAGTTGGTAGATTCTGCCCCCTTCCGTGAGTTTGTGGAATGTGCAGTACCTCAGTGGCAAGTACCCAAACACCACTTTTTCTCACGGAAGGCGATTACGGCTCTCTACCGGCATGTGGAAGGCAATGTCCATGCCTCGCTGGACAGGGCAGTCAGTGGTAAGGTGCATCTTACCGCTGACTCATGGTCCAGCAGGCATGGACAGGGACGTGACCTGTCTTTTACGGCACATTGGGTGACTCTGCTGGCAGCTGGGAAGGACGCAGGGCAAGGTACAGTAGTTTTCGAGGTTGTTCCGCCACCACGGCTCCAAAGCACTACTACTGGTTGTGACACACCTCTCTCCTCCACCCCCTCCTCTTCTTCTTCCTCTGTGGCCTCTTCCTGTGGTGATGTTTCCTCAGAACGAGCCATGCTCCGTAGGCATACGAGGGGCTACGCAGGAATGCAGGCCAAGAGATGCCATGCGGTGCTAGAGCTGGTGTGCTTGGCAGACAGGAGCCACACTGGGGAAGAGGTTTTGTCAGCTCTGCAGGGGCAGGCTCAGAGGTGGTTGACGCCACGCCAGCTGAAGCCTGGAATGGTGGTCAGTGATAATGGCACCAACCTCCTCTCTGCCCTGCGACAGGGAAAACTCACCCATGTGCCCTGTTTTGCGCATGTCCTGAATTTGGTGGTGCAGCGGTTCTTGGGCAGGTACCCGGGCTTACAGGATGTCCTGAAGCAGGCCAGGAAAGTCTGTGTGCATTTCCGGAGGTCATATAATGCCAGTGCTTGGCTGACAGACCTCCAAAGGGAATGCAACCTGCCCAAGAACCGCCTAATCTGTGACATGCCCAGAGGACTGTGCCCCGAATGCCTCTGCAAACCTACGCTGCATGGCCTCCCTGATCCTGAAAAGCCTGCATAAGGATCCTCGTGTACGTGCTATCAAGGAGAGGGATCATTACTGACTGGCAACTCTCCTTGATCCACGTTACAAGAGTAAGGTTGCGGAGCTTATGTTGCCATCGCAGAGGGAGCAGAAGATGCATTGGTCCTGGCCCGGGCGGGCTGAAAGAGGTCCTCACTGATACTAGAGTGTGGTATGTATGGAAAGGTAGTCTGGCGCTTTATACCGTGAGAGGTTATGAATTAATTGGGTTGTTGTGTGTCAAGTATTCCGGCCTAGCAACGAATGTTCAGCCCTAGTTTCCTACTGGCACTGCAGGGAATCACTACTAGAGGTAGTTTCGGCAGGCATACCCCCATAGGTGCTACAAGTGAATTGGGACAAGTGTATCACCATTCCAGATCCAGAACCAGTTCCTGTGAACACTGCTACTGTCAACGTGCTTGCTGAAGTGGCTGCTCCTTAGGGTGACCACATTTCCAAACTGCCATTCAGGGACACTCCCCCTCCCCTTCCCTAAAAATCAGCCTGCGCTGTAACGAATCACAGCACAGCCGTGACGGCAGGTGCGTGCTCTACCCAGAAGCACTGATCACGCCCCCAAAACAGGCCGCCACATTGCCATTTTGCTCACTGACAGTACTGGCCGAGGCCAGTTTTACATAGTTCCAATGCTGACTCGTGATTTAGACACAAGAAGCGGGATTTATAATTTCTCCAATCACAAGCAGGGGGCAGGGATTGTGCCTCTCCAGACATTCCCGGCAAGGACAAGTACCATCAGTGAGTAAAGCGGCAATTTGGCAGTAATTTTTTGATGACGTTAGAATTGGGGGGGGGGGGCTGTGTCGGTTTCATTCCAGGACACTATATTGTCATGGAATGAAGGTACCCGGGACAGACCTGCAAAATGCGGGACTGTCCCAGGTAATCCGGGACATGTGGTCACCCTACTGCTCCTTCAGCTATTGTGTATCCGCTCCAAAGCCAGGCATCCCAGTGATCTCCCAGGGCTCATCTGTGTTCTCTGATGATGGAACGCCCATGTCAGTGGCTAAGGATCATATGGTTACTAACCTGGGACTATGGTCACCATATCTACCCAGACTGTGTTGTTACTCGAAGGCCTAGTCAAGTGGATGTGCAGCACGACATTGATACTGTCGGATCATCTGGAAAGCCTGTTCAGCTACCTGATCCTCGTTACTATTGGTAATGCCAATCAACCAGTGAAAGCTTGTGTCAAGTCAGTGTGGAACACTGCAGCCTTGCTATTGTCCATCAATGCAGCCTCACCAGTATTACACAGAGCCAGGATATCCTGTATACTTGGTGCTCGCAGGCACACACCAAGTCCTACCTCCTGGCTCGGCTCCTATGATAGACAGAACACCTGGCCAATGCCGGGACATGTGACGTCTTTTTTTTTTTTTTTTATTTGAGTTTTTTCTTTTGGGTACAACATTTAACAGATACACATCCATAATCACAAAATTTGCAAGTAACAAACTATCATAGTTGCTGACACCAGTACTGTTGTTTTTGAAGTTTGAAAGTTTGCATGCGGCCCCCCATGGGATATGAAAACTTGTCTTGTGGCCCTCAGGTAATTTGAGTTTGAGACCCCTGATCTACACGTTATTTGATTTCATGCCCACAATGATGTTTTTCTGGTAAGCAGATTGTTTGCACGGTGGTGTGGTGTTTTTCCGTTGTCTGCTCACTGAAGTTTGGTGGAGGTCATATATCTCAACTTCATTGATGAACACATTCATTTTGGACTCTTTCACTATATTGATCTAATTCATATTCACTGGAGCGCTGCACTATTGGACTATTTGATTTTTTGTTTGATTTATCTACAAACTGTGCTAGCTACTTTTTATATTGTTTTTATATTGAGTGTGACATGAAGTCAGGTAAATCTGTGTGTGTTGTCACAGACGGGAGATATATTTCTGCCTTGTTTAGACAATACACCAATTACTATTAGGCGTCGGCTGCAGAGATGGCCAGAGAGGTTTGGGGCGTTAAAAGGTTTCAGCTGTTCAAAATTAAGCAATTAAAGCCCCTATAAAGACAGCCTAAGGATGACGACTGATTGCTGCATCCTTAGGCTGTGTGAGTGAAGTAGCAGTCACAAACAGTACTGAAGAGGTGAGGTGCTGATGGATATTTCTGTGTGAGAAATATCAAAGAGACTTTTTGTTGTTTTCTGCTGTAGGACCAGCAGTGTCTGCCCAGCAGTAGGCTGTGCCAGACTCCATAGGTTGGTTCCTGTGTTGGGAAGGTAGACGCCCCAAGTGGCAAGGGATTGTTTTAAGTTTTGTTTTGTTTATGCTGTTTTGATGCTTGCACTTGTATCCAGCAATATGGAAGAATAAACCATATCATTTGTTTTCAATCATCCTCAACTGCCTTTTTGTACAGTTCAGCGTGCAGTGAACCCATCCAGGGGGTCACACACACCCGCTACCGAGCTTAATCCCTCACATGAGTTTATTGTAATCTCTGAGTTAGCGCAGATATTTGTTCACCTTTTTTTCATATGTTTACTATTGATGTCTACACGTCATGATTATGCGACACGGTCACGATGACGTCATTAAGCCCGGTAATTTTTCTGCGAATGTGCGGGCATCCGAATGACACTATTTATAGTCAGCAAGACGGCCGCGAAGCCTGCACGTTCACAACGCGGGACTTTGGATGGGTGAGGTAAGTAAAGGGGGGCTCGGGGGGGGGCACTAATCAGCAGATGTTTTTTCACCTTAATGCATAGAATGCATTAGGGTGAAAAACCTTTGACCTCTACAACCCATTTAAGCCTCATACACACGATCGGATTTTCCAGTGGGAATTGTGTGATGACAGGCTGTTGGTGGAAAATCCGACTGTTTGTATGCTCCATGGGACAATTGTTGTCGGATTTTCTGCGGACAAATGTTGGATGGCAGGCTTTAAAATTTTCCATGGACAATTGTCTGTTGTCCAATTTGCCGATCGTCTGTACACAAGCCTGTCGGAAAAAAGTCCAAAGTACAAACACACATGCTCGGAATCAATGCTCACCAAACACAACATTAGCAGAAAGTGCCCAAAGAGTGGCACTAAAGAGCTGAAAAAACACGTTGTTTCGTGTTTGTTGGCCGTCAATCGTGTGCAAGACAAATTCCTGGCCAACGCCCTTTGGACAAAAGTCCTACGCTTTGTCTCTGGAAAATCTGATCATATGTGCGAGGCTTAAGTCTCCTATTCCCAGAATCAGAACCGTACATTTTTATCAGTAGCTGAAAATTCACCTTCTTCCTCCTCTTCTACAGCTAATGCTGCTGTTTCCTAAAAACTGGCATTGAGAATTTATCTGAACTATTTCAGCGCACTATCGGTAACTTGCTGCAGGAGGATGGGCAAGACTTAATTTTATCTGATGTTGAGGAACAGGAGCAAAGAGGGAACAACAGGCACAAATAAACAATTGCCACTGTAGGTCCAGCACCTGGGTGCCAGAGACTGTAAAGGAGGGAAGTCAGGGAGAGGCACAACATTAGGGAGGCAAGATGACATTTAGAGGCAGGGTAAATTTGCAGAGGACTAGAGGGAACAGTCGTCCTCTTCCACCAGATGGCACCACCTTATAGGTGCAGTTTACTGCTATCCTGAGGCAATTTCCCAGAGCTTAGAAGTCTGGACCTTTTTAATAGATGCTGCCATCAGCACCACAGTGATTTTCAGCCTCCTTGTGTAGCATGTCATGTGTGGTATCACATGCATGAGGAGTTCACCACAGGGCTCAGTGTGAGCAGCACATTAATAATATTAGTTAGCAGCAAAAGACATCCACACAAAGTCTTGATTAGCCAGGGTGTGCCCACCAGGATTCCCAAAAACAGTTGACCTGGATACATTAAGTACATTAGACCACTCAATTCTAAATGTCCCAACCCAAATCTAGTTCGGATCTAGGTTACCAAGTAGCACATCTTCGGTGGAAATAGTCCAAATATTTACCAATCCAAAGTTGGTAGTAGCCAGTGCAAAATGGGCAAACGCTGCATTATGCAGCTCTCGAGGACCAGGCAGGGCAAGATAAGAAATATGCCCAAGAAGAGTTCCATATCCCCAGCTGGTGATGGTGCATCTGCAAAATCTGTCCGACACAATGTTCTCACAAACGCACCACTGTTCTGGGGACTTTCTGGCCGCAAAATACCGGTAGCTACTTCCAGCCAGTTAAAGGGTTTCAGGACCCAGCTTTTCTCTACGCTCTGACCAGGAGAAGCAGACAAAGTCGCCGGTCTCCTCCATAGGCCATAATACGTAGGTAGGAGGCTAGCCCATAGTCCCCTCCTAAAGTCCCTGTCCCGGTTGGGTCTGTCACACCCACCTTATGGCACATCAAGCAGGGAAGAGTGTCACCATGAGCCCAAGCAGAGTAGGAATAAGTGTAGACTTTAACCTCCTAACATCACTATTTCCAATATTATCCTTGAGTCTCTTTCCCAGTTGCTGAAGCGTAAGATTAATTATTCACCCAATTACCCTAATCTCCAGCATCTCAATGCAAACTCATAACTGCCGGCTTTACAGCTGCTCCCATTCCAGTTGGTGGAGTCTTTCCCTTATGACAATTTTTTGGCCTGTGTTGAACAACAGTAGCATTTACCTAGCTACTTTTATTTCACCCAGAGAGCCTGCCCTCCTCCAGCCTATGGAACGTAACGCTTTTGTGTCGCTAAATTACATTGTCAGCACCAAAAAAACAAAAAAAGACGGCTAGTGTAAAAAATGGCAGTAGGCAGTTTTTGAAATGTTTAAAAACAATATATCCTGGCGCAAGAAATTGGAGGAATTGGTGTGTGTATATAACAAATGATCTGTCCATTTCAAAAATAGAAACATGAACAAGAAAAACCTGGTGCATATAGCGCGGTAAACCCCTCATGGATTTTAACAAGCAGACAAAGATATTTGTAAAAAATATATATTTTATTATAACATGATAAAATTGTGTTGATCAACATTTGACATCACATAATAAAGTGTAGATGTAAAATCATTAATACATAATACCCAGAACAACGCATGTTGTATGTTAAACACAATCTGCCCATAAGGCTCGGGTGGGCTAGCTGTATTGCATACTGGCGTGGATACCTTACATGTTTCGGACTGATTACAGCCCTTCTTCAGAGATTTTATGTCATTTGGATAGTAGTGATTTAACAATATAAATATGTAATATTAGTAATATAGTAGCATAAACATACATATAGAGAAAAAAAATGAAAATGCATTCATGTATCTACGTATAGCATAAACAAATCATATGTTGTACCCTCAAAATTGCGAAAAATGGATATTGCACTTAACTGATGGATAAGCAGTCACTAGTCTCCAGAAAAGAGCAGCAGAACATGCAAACAGGCAAAAAATTTGTACGAACATGCAAACACCGTTAAAGTCTATGTGACACAAACATGAAAAATCGAAATAGCTAATTTTATATGCATATGCATAATACCTTATATGAGTGGGAATAGGGAATAGTAGCTGAAGCTAGACCCAACATAACCCACTCAATTGGTTTGAGGGGACTGTCTTGGTACTGATAAAATACAATAGACAAAATAATATAGAAAAATGTATTAAATAAAATTGCAAAACAATTGTACAAATCCAGGATTGGTCAGCGTCTACTAGTTTCGCGGGATTACCGCTTCATCAGGACAGCCAATCCGATGAGTCAATTATTCGTGCAGAACCAGGCAACTTCACCTTCACCGTGATCTCCAGGGCTCATTATCCCCCTGTCCGCTGCCGGGGGGGCAGCGGACAGGGGGATAATGAGCCGTGGAGATCACGGTGAAGGTTCATAGGAGATATATGCACGTGGATCTGTCCCTTGATGGTCGGGTGTACTGGCGTCTATTAGGTCGGGACGTGGCCGGATTTATTGGGGTCCCTATTGGTGCAATTCTTTTTACCCATTTGCATTACCTTGCTCATGTCACATATACGGATACCTCCGTTTGTTGACACACAATTACGCTCCAGCCATGGTCCCTGTCCTGTTCAACTGCCCTACGCCACTAGGATTTTCCTCAACCATCACTTGGGAATATCTCCTATGAACCTTCACCGTGATCTCCATGGCTCATTATCCCCCTGTCCACCGCCGGGGAATCCCCCCAGTTACCTGGTTCTGCACGAATAATTGACTCATCGGATTGGCTGTCCTGATGAAGTGGTAATCCCGCGGAACTAGTAGACGCTGACCAATCCTGGATTTGTACAATTGTTTTGCAATTTTATTTAATACTTTTTTCTATATGATTTTGTCTATTGTATTTTATCAGTACCAAGACAGTCCCCTCAAACCAACTGAGTGGGTTATGTTGGGTCTAGCTTCAGCTACTATTCCCTATTCCCACTCTCCCCCCTTTCTTCTACTATAACTGGGATGATGGTACGCTTTTAAACCTTTTTATCCAATTATAAATGAGGCCATAATCGCCCTTTTGTCTATAATACAGTATATGCTTATATGCAAGTTATTGTCATAAAAAGTGTTTGGGGACACGGGTCCTGCCCCAGGGGACATGTGTCAATGCAAAAAAAGTTTTTAAAACTGAATTTTTTTCGGGAGCAGTGATTTTAATAATAAAACAATAAAAATTAAATATTCCTTTAAATATCATGCCTGGGGGGTGTCCTTAGTATGTCTGTAAAGTAGCACATTTTTCCCATGTTTAGAACAATACCACAGCAAAATTACATATTTTAAGGAAAAGATGTATTTCAAAACTGCTTGCGGCTATAATGAATTGTATACAAATCATTGAAAAAAATGTCATGGGGACCTGGGTTCTGCCCCAGGGGACATGTATCAATGCAAAAAAAAAGTATTAAAAAACTGCTGTATTTTCAAGAGCAGTGTTTTTAATAATGCTTAAAGTGAAACAATAAAAATGAAATATTCCTTTAAATATGAAAAAGTATTTGCCCTCTTCCTTCTTTTTTTGCATTATTCTCAGATCATCTAACTATTTTTAATATTACACAAAGATAACCTGAGTAAATCCAAGATGCAGTTTTTAAATTATTATTTCATTTATTAAGGGAAACAAATGTTCAAACCTGCCTGGCCCTATGTGAAAAAATAATTGCCCTCTCCCATGCTGAATCATGAATGAACTGTGATTAACCAAAATTTTTTGGAAAGCTGAGTTACATTTTTGATTACTGCCAGACCTGTTGAATCAAGAAATCACATAAATTCAAGAACAGATTAGAAACAAAGTTTGTACATGTATCAGTCTAGGAAGGGTTTCAAAGCCATTTCTAAGGATTTGGAACTCCAGTGAACCATGGGGAGAGCCATTATAAACAAATAGAGATAACTTGGAACAGTATTGAACCTTTCAAGGAGTGGCCGGCCTACAAAAATTATTCCAAGAGCATGACGACGACTCATCCAGGAGGTCATAAATGAACCCAGAACAACATCTAAAGAACTGCAGGTAAGATTGATAAGACAAAGAAAATTATGTTCGCATATAGATTGTAGATTGTAAGCTCTAACGAGCAGGGCCCTCTGATCCCTCCTGTATTGAATTGTATTGTAACTGTACTGTCTTCCCTGATGTTGTAAAGCGTTGCGCAAACTGTTGGTGCTATATAAATCTTGTATAATAATAATAATGTGTAAAAATATCCTAGAAAGCTCTGAATGGTATCGCCCAATACCTAAGACACTGATTTAAAGCTATACTAAAGAATTGTATGTTTTGTTTAATCAGGCCTACTATCTTAACATTATTGTCAAAAACACATGGGAATGTATCAGGACCAGCTATGCAAGGGAGGCCGCTTTTTATACCTACCCAAAGGTGCAAAAATACCCCATGGACCTCAGAGGAAGACCTATTTTTTCTGGAAGAGGGAGTCCAATGGAAAACTTTAGTAGGTTTGTTAACAATCAACTCAGACCTTTATAGAAGACCTACATTAAGGACACCATCCACCTTTTGCAGATTTTGGAAGGCCTCCACGTCGATGACCACATTATACTTGTGGCCATCAACGTGAAGGCCCTATACAGCTCCATATCTCACAACAAGGGCCTGCCATCCAACATATACTTTTCCAGAAAAGCCATTATGACCATCCCTACAGTGAATTCATTTTGGCATCTCTCCTTTTGGCCTTTGGGAATCGCAGGTTTCTTCGCTACTTCCCTTTCCGGTTGTGTTCCATCCCGGAAGGATGGCCGCACGTGCGTCGGTGGCGTAATGATGGTAGACGCAGCTATGCCCTTATGTTTAGGCACCAGCGTTTCCATCTTGCCAAACCAACTGTTCCCAATTGCCATTTGGGGATTGGACTAATTAGCCCACTAGCCAAGGTATATCTACCCCACCCTGTGGTCATTCCATGGAGCACACAACTGCAGTGAGGTTATACTGGAGCAGGCGTTGGAGACTCAGGTATGCTGGATTTGGAGGCAGATCATTATTTGTATGGAAACGTGGTAGTGTAGCGCTCAGAATAACAAAATATAACTGTAAGGCTATACATATACATAAAGTGTGAAACACAAAAAGTGATCTGTGCATCAACATGAAAATAATGACATGACTAATAAAATTGAAATAAAGTTCATGAAATAAAGTTCATAAATTCCAGTGACACAAATGATGCTTGATGTATCAGAAGTGAAAAAGAAAAAATCCCACCACCGGTGAAGATGCAGGCTTACCAGATGAAAAGGACTCTGAGAAACTTATATTTCTAGAGTCAGTCAGGCTTGGTATATGCTCAGATCTTGATATAAGGTGTTCCTCAGGAAAGGGATCAGCAGATATCTGTGGTGTAGATTCCAATGGCCCCGAGACTTGATAAGAGGTACGTTGCCTTGCACTCTCATTCATGGCAGATAAGCTTCAACCCATAAAGGGTTCAATCATCCAATGATCTCCCATCCATGCGATAGATCCAATGGAAAGATCTGTTTATTTTCAGCCCTATCCTTTACAGTCTTCCAAAATATAAATTTTACACTGCAACTCTCAGCTCTGAAAAGCAGGTCCTCGCCCCCTGCTTTTCAGAGCTGAGAGTTGCAGTGTAAAATTTATATTTTGGAAGACTGTAAAGGATAGGGCTGAAAATAAACAGATCTTTCCATTGGATCTATCGCATGGATGGGAGATCATTGGATGATTGAACCCTTTATGGGTTGAAGCTTATCTGCCATGAATGAGAGTGCAAGGCAACGTCTTTTGACCTCTTATCAAGTCTCGGGGCCATTGGAATCTACACCACAGATATCTGCTGATCCCTTTCCTGAGGAACACCTTATATCAAGATCTGAGCATATACCAAGCCTGACTGACTCTAGAAATATAAGTTTCTCAGAGTCCTTTTCATCTGGTAAGCCTGCATCTTCAGATTTTTTCTTTTTCACTTCTGATACATCAAGCATCATTTGTGTCACTGGAATTTATGAACTTTATTTCATGAACTTTATTTCAATTTTATTAGTCATGTCATTATTTTCATGTTGATGCACAGATCACTTTTTGTGTTTCACACTTTATGTATATGTATAGCCTTACAGTTATATTTTGTTATTCTGAGCGCTACACTACCACGTTTCCATTCTGTTTTTTGCTTCTTGTTTTTCAGTAGCCGTGTTTAGCAGCCACATTTATTCATTTCTAGCAGCGCAGTTTTACATACCACCCCCAGATCATTATTTGTACTTATATCTGACTAGACATTGGCCAGTTTAAATCTTTAATTACTCTGCTTTTTACTACATAACAATTCATATGTCTTTGAGTCCTTGCAGACCTATACATCATACCAATAACAGTGTTTCTCTATTTGCTTATTTATTCAGATGAGAATCTTGGCAATCTTTCCAATGATTGATCATTGATTTTTGGCTGTTTGGCATTACATGGTGGGAGCTTTTGTTTGGTTTCCTTGGGGTCCTTGTATGTGCAGCTGTGGGTCTGACTTCCTCACAGCCCTTGTGGTTCCACCTGGGATTTGTCTAGTGACTGCTTATCCATCAGTTACATGCAATATCTCTTTTTGCAATGTTTATGCTAAAAGTAGATAAATGAAAAGAGGGTAGGGGGCGCTAAAATTAAATAATAATATGTGAATAAAATTAATATATACATATCATGATTAAATAATCACACTAACAATCAAAAAATGAATGAACAAAATCAAAGTCCAACAGTGCAATTCATTAATGTGGTGAATACCACTGACTCAAAAGTGACTGATTGAAAGTCCTTTAGTAAAGTGCTGTGTGCTCAAACATTATTCTTCAAACTCACTGTAGATATGTTTACCTTCACCAACTGTGAAAAATGAGGATGGCACCTTACCAGATGTTGTTGACCCTTTCAATCAAAAAAGAGGTCAATTACAGCTTATAACACAGGTGTATGGCTTCATATAGTATTCAGGTTCCTTGAATTCGACTAAAACTCCGGTAACAATGAACGGAATGAAGAAGAGAAACCGCAATAGTATAATTCCGTTTATTAAAAGAAATATAAAAACAAAGTGCCAAATGGCTGTTTACTTTAGTCGGTGCCTTAGACCCCGGTACTGAGGCTGGAAAGCGTGTCAATGGTGGAGAGATGGCCCCTAATGCTGGGGAGGCTGGCGTGCGTTCCACCTCCAAGAATGGTGAACCAGCGGGACCGGAAGTTAGCGTAGCTGTGCGTGACCAGGTACCGCCTCGACGTATACGTAGATACATGAATGCATTTTCTAATATTTTTTTGCTCTTTATGTATGTTTATGCTACTACAGTATATTACTAATATTGCATATCTATATTGTTGAATCACTACTACCCAAATTACATAAAATCTCGGAAGGACTTTAATCAGTCCGAAACATGTAAGGTGTCCACTAGATATGTGCATTCCCGTTCGTACGAATGTTATTTTCGTACGAAAATATTCATTTTCGTACCCGCGGGATAATGTGTACATACGAAAAAGGTAAAGCACCAAAATACGAAAACGACGGGATAACGGATGAGCCGCATAACGAACGACCGCAAATACGAACGAACGATCCGACGGGAAAAAACGACAAAACGAAAATGGCAAAATAACGAAAATGAAATCTGTATCAAGAGGTTTGCATTGTGTATTTTGTTTGAATCCGTTTTGTGTTCGTTTTCAGTTGTATGTTCATTGTTCAATGACATCTATAACAAAAGAATTTCATTATGTATATTGAATGAATTCCTTTTTCTTTTTTCTGTGTATTCAAAATACTGAAGGCAAATTTTTTGTTATAGGTGTCATATCAACATACGAAAATAACAAAAGAAACGGGTTCAAATGCAAATCTTTTGTTTATGGGGTTTTTAATGGCCAGAGAGTTAGGCTGGCCATACATGATACAATTTTCTGTGCAATTTTCTTTAGATTTACCTTCAACTATGTAGTGCAAGGGCCTGCCTGATTGCATACAATTGGAAGTGTTGTTTAGTTTGACCTCATATATGTTTTTTGGTAAATCTAAAAGAAAATTGTACAAGAAAATTTAACATGTATGGCCGGCCTCAGTGACTGAAAGCAGCTTCTCTTTTGTGCAGAATAGTGAGTACACTTGTACAGTAAAGCCTAATAAACTTTTCTGTGGATTTTCATCTGAAGGGAGATCAGTTGGTCAGACTTCTGAACCCAAAAATGGTTTTCTGATGCAGTTTAAAAACGAACAAATTTTCTGAGAACGATCGGAAAACGATCGTTTTTATGTTTTTGTTAAAATAGTCTGACCAAGTGTATGGGGCTTAACAATACTATTGTTAAGCCCCATACACTTGGTCAGACTATTTTAACAACAAACATAAAAACGATCATTTTCCGATCGTTCTCAGAAAATTTGTTTGTTTTTAAACTGCATCAGAAAACCATTTTTGGGTTCAGAAGTCTGGCCAACTGATCTCCCTTCAGATGAAAATCCACAGAAAAGTTTATTAGGCTTTACTGTACAAGTGTACTCACTATTCTGCACAAAAGAGAAGCTGCTTTCAGTCACTGAGGCTGTCCATACATGTTCAATTTTCTTGTACAATTTTCTTTTAGATTTACCAAAAACCATATATGAGGTCAAACTAAACAACACTTTCAATTGTATGCAATCAGGCAGGCCCTTGCACTACATAGTTGAAGGTAAATCTAAAGAAAATTGCACAGAAAATTGTATCATGTATGGCCAGCCTAACTCTCTGGCCATTCAAAAAAAACATAAACAAAAGATTTGCATTTGAACCTGTTTCTTTTGTTATTTTTGTATGTTGATATGACACCTATAACAGAAAAAGGAATTCATTCAATATACATAATGAAATTCTTTTGTTATAGATGTCATTGAACAATGAACATACAACTGACACTAACAAAAGAAAAGCATTCAAGATACACAGAATGCAAATTGACGAAAATTCACGATAATTATTGTCTAACAAGAAACGAACATGAATTAAACAGAATAACGAATCATCCCGCATGTACGAAAATAAAACGGTAACGGAAAAACGAAACGATCGGAATACGAAAAAATCGCGTCGTACGACAAACGAACGGGAACGAACGGGAAAACCGGCGTCTTACGAAAAACGAACGGAAACGAACAGACGGGACCATACGAAACGGAACAAAAAAAACGAATTTTTTTTCTGTGCACATGTCTAGTGTCCACGCCAGTATGCACTACAGCTAGCCCACCCGAACCTCATGGGCAGATTGTGTTTGACATACAACATGCATTATTCTGGGTATTATATATTATGGAAAATAAATAAAAACCGCACTATTAACCCCCCTCCCCCTAAAAATAGCAGGCAGCAGCTGGCGTGTGATACACAATAAGGATAGGAAAAAGAAAAGCTGCACCAAATTAAATCAAAATTTGTATAATGCACAAAAGTAAATCAAAGTTCATATACGGTGAAGTTCATTAAAGTCCATATACAGGTAAAAAAGTCCCAGGTAGGAACTCTTCTGATCCACACCACCAAGTGAAGTAAATCCAAAAGTACACCCTCCACCATATAAGTAAGCAGCTTACCAGAGGGCAAGCGGTACAAGCAGTTGACTATAGCCCAGTCACGGCCTTTGGTTCCTTGCGGTTCCTTAGATGTTCAAACTATAGCCAGTGGTTCAAGGCGTATACACTTAGGTTCCAAAGGGTTCAATGCAAGTGAAGAAAAAAGAGGCGCACATAGTGTAACTCCGTATAACAGTGGATTTAATAAAATTAAGATTGTACTTACAAATACACGATAAAAAACAGCATAAAACAAAGTAGTGCCGGCCGGCATGAAGGAGCCCTTCTCCTCAACATGGTGACGTCACTGCGTGGCCCCCATATGCGTTTCGTCACTACAGGACGTTCTCAATGGGGGTAGGGCTTCATAGTGAATCACTGTATAAGAGGACCCGCCGCCCATTGTGAAAAGCAGCACGCTGGATCCAAGAACGCCATCTTAAGTATGGTAAAATTGCCCTTACTTGAACGGCGCAACATAGCACCGTAGGGCACCCGAACAAAACTAGAACTTGTTAAATTTATCCGCACTTGTGTTATCACGAGAGGATAGAAGGCCAATCAATTCAATAATCATAAAGATAAAAAATAAAATAAAAATAAGGATAAAAATAAACAGATGTCGGGGAAAAGAAAAGAGAAAAGTCTGGCACTAGGCTTCCCCTCCATCGATTCCCATGACAAATGGAGCTAACGCCATCTGGCCTCTGAGTATAGAACTGCACTCAGAATCCAAAGGCTCATATGTGTAGAGCAAGGGGCCTGATCCCTACAAATATACGATAAATAATCTACAGTATTAATGCAAGATGAAATATTGAAATTCCTGAAACCTTAAGAATTTCACAGGAAGAATGTGATTGACCCAAATTTCCAAAATAGTATTAGAAAAATTATAAAAATGTAAAAAAAAAAAAAATTATATAAAAACATTTTTATTTTTATTTTGATGAACCAATCCATCATAGTTATATAGTGATTCATTTAGTGAACCCCCACTAAAGTGGGTGTAGTATATACGTTAAGCTAAATAGATTAACGTAGCAAGTGAACAAAAAGGTTTAGTGCAACTCAGTGAACATGTATTTAGTAATACATAGTGAAAGTATTTTAATATAATTGTAGCCAAATGAGGGAGAATCGAGCCCTCCCACGTGGACCAGTGTGTGAAAGGGTTAGTATTCCCCAAATTCTATTTAGAGAGGGGAACAAACCCTTAATAATGAACCGAAAAGGTATATACAAAAAAAAGGAGATATATATAAAAAACGAAAACAACCAATTAGCAAGAAAATGCATTAAAGAACCGTATTCATTAAGAACACCTGCCTCCATGTGTGCTTTTCACAATAGGCCGCTCTAAGCATTATTAATAAACGCATTGACGTCTGTCTCAATGTTCAAGCCAAACGGTGTATAGGTTTTTAAGCGAAAAATCCAGCCCATCTCCATCTGGGATATTTCCCGTACCAAATTCCCTCATCTCCAATGAGCTTTGTATTTATCAATCCCTAAAAATAGGGTATTGGAGGGATTTTTATTATGCTTGAGTCTATAGTGGTTAGAGACAGAATGGTCGCTGAACCCGGACAAGATGTTTGTAATGTGTTCATTTACTCGCACCTGCGATGCCCTCTTGGTCCCGCTCACATATTGCAACCCTCATGGACATTGTACAAAATAAACTACTCCCACACCTCTGAATTCTAATAAACAGAGGTGTGTGAGATCTTTTACCTCTACAGCAACTGGGAGAGAGTTCAAAATTTAACCATGCATCACCTGTGCCTCTTTAGGAGTAGTTTATTTGGTACAATGTCCATGTGGGTTGCAATATGTGGGCAGGACCAAGAGGGCATTCCAGGTGCGAGTAAATGAACACATTACAAACATCTTGTCCGGGTTCAGAGACCATTCTGTCTCTAACCACTATAGACTCAAGCATACTAAAAATCCCTCCAATACCCTATTTTTAGGGATTGATAAATACAAAGCTCATTGGAGAGGAGGGAATTTGGTACGGGAAATATCCCAGATGGAGATGGGCTGGATTATTCGCTTAACCTCCCTGGCGGTATCCCCGAGCGTGACTCGGGGTGGGTTTTTTCTGCTAAGAACGGTATCCCCGAGTCACGCTCGGGGTAGCCATGCAGAGCCTGGAGCGCACGCTGCCTTACCTTCTTCCTGGATCCAGCGATGCATCCCCGCTGTGTGAGCGAGCGGGTGCTCGCTCTATTCACACAGCGTCCCCGTGTGCCGCCGATCTCCGTTTCCTGTGACGTTGCGACGCACGGAAGCGGAGAACGGCGCCAAAATCAAAAAAGTAAACAAACACTTTACATACAGTATACTGTAATCTTATAGATTACAGTACTGTATGTAAAAAATACACACCCCCCTTGTCCCTAGTGGTCTGTCCAGTGCCCTACATGTTCTTTTATAAAATAAAAAGTGTTCTTTCTGCCTGGAAACTGTAGATTGCCCATAGCAACCAAAAGTGTCCCTTTATGTCAAAAATGGTTTTAGATCAGCTAGAAAACAGCGATAATAAATTTTAATCACTTGCAGAATTGAGCGATAGCGATTTGTGGGGCAATTCGTCATAAAAAAAAAAAAATGACAGCGACAATTCTGCAAATTTCAGTGTTTTTGAGTTGATTACATTATTGAATATTTTTTTATTATAATTACATTATAATTTGTTATAATTATTTATAGTTTTTTATTATATAAAAAATTATGATTTTGTTTTTCAAACTTTATCATACCCGGGTTGTCTTGTTTGGACAGATTTAAGCAAGTTATTCCTAAGAATTGCAGGCCTACAGTATAAAATGCCAAATTTCCATGCAAATAATTGTACCGCTTTTGGTACGTAATTCCAGACAGAATCATACCGCCAGGGAGGGTAAAAACCTATACACCGTTTGGCTTGAACATTGAGACAGACGTCAATGCGTTTATTAATAATGCTTAGAGCGGCCTATTGTGAAAAGCACACACGGAGGCAGGTGTTCTTAATGAATACGGTCTTTAATACATTTTCTTGCTAATTGGTTATTTTAGTTTTTTATATATATCTCCTTTTTTTGTATATAACCTTTTTGGTACATTATTAAGGGTTTGTTCCCCTCTCTAAATAGAATTTGGGGAATACTAACCCTTTCACACACTGGTCCACGTGGGAGGGCTTGATTCTCCCTCATTTGGCCTCAATTATATTAAAATACTTTCACTATGTATTACTAAATACATGTTCACTGAGTTCCACTAAACCTTTTTGTTCACTCGCTACATTAATCTATTTAGCTTAACGTATATACTACACTTAACGTATAGTGGGGGTTCACTAAATGAATCACTATATAACTATGATGGATTGGTTCATCAAAATAAAAATAAAAATGTTTTTATATAACTTTATTTTTTACATTTTTAAAAATTTTCTAATACTATTTTGGAAATTTGGGTCAATCACCTTCTTCCTGTGAAATTCTTAAGGTTTCGGGAATTTCAATATTTCATCTTGCATTAATACCGTAGATTATTTATCGTATATTTGTAGGGATCAGACTCCTTGCTCTACACATATGAGCCTTTGGATTCTGAGTGCAGTTCTATACTCAGAGGCCAGATGGCGTTAGCTCCATTTGTCGTTGGAATCGATGGAGGGGAAGCCTAGTGCCAGACTTTTCTCTTTTCTTTTCCCCGACATCTGTTTATTTTTATCCTTATTTTTATTTTATTTTTATAATTATTGAATTGATTGGCCTTCTATCCTCTTGTGATAACACAAGTGCGGATGATTGGTAAATCTAACAAGTTCTAGTTTTGTTCGGGTGCCCTACGGTGCTATGTTGCGCCGTTCAAGTAAGGGCAATTTTACCATACTTAAGATGGCGTTCTTGGATCCAGCGTGCTGCTTTTCACAATGGGCGGCGGGTCCTCTTATATGGTGATTCACTGTGAAGCCCTCCCCCCATTGAGAACGTCCTGTAGTGACGAAACGCGTATGGGAGGCGACGCAGTGACGTCACCATGTTGAGGAGGAGGGCTCCTTCATGCCGGCCGGCACTACTTTGTTTTATGCTGTTTTTTATCGTGTATTTGTAAGTACAATCTTAATTTTATTAAATCCACTGTTATACGGAGTTACGCTATGTGCGCTTATTTTTTCTTCACTTGCATTGAACCCTTTGGAGCCTAAGGCCGCGTACACACGATCTAATTTGTCCGCTGAAAACGGTCCGATGGACCGTTTCAGCAGACAAATCCGATCGTGTGTATGGGCTAGCGGACAGGTTTGTCCATCGGACAAATTTCAAAGCATGCTTTGAAATTTGTCCGCTACAAACCTGTCCATCGGATATGTCCGCTGGTTAGTACGGGAAACCAGCGGACATATCCTCCCGCACATGCGTCGTATCCTGTGAATGGATCCGACGCATGCGCGCGGAAGTGTTTACTTCCTGGTGCGGTGACGTAGCGGTGACGTGGCGGCATCAACGTCACCGCCGCGTCACCACGCTGTCTGCCGGCGGGGATTTTGATCCGATGGTGTGTACACACCATCGGACCGAAATCCGATGAGACATGTCCGCTCTAAACTGTCCGTCGGACAAGTTTGAGCAGACATATCTCATCGTGTGTACGAGGCCTAAGTGTATACGCCTTGAACCACTGGCTATAGTTTGAACATCTAAGGAACAGCAAGGAACCAAAGGCAGTGACTGGGCTATAGTCAACTGCTTGTACCGCTTGCCCTCTAATAAGCTGCTTACTTATCTGGTGAAGGGTGCACTTTTGGATTTACTTCACTTGGTGGTGTGGATCGAAAAACTTCCTACATGGGACCTTTTTACCTGTATATGGACTTTAATGAACTTCACCGTTTATGAACTTTGATTAACTTTTGTGCATTATACTAATTTTGATTTAATTTCGCGCAGCTTTTCTTTTTCCTATTATATATTATGATTTTACATCTACACTTTATTATCAAATGTTGATCTACACAATTTTATCATGTTGTTATAATAATTTTTACTAATTTCTTGGTCTACCTGTTAAATTCCACGAGAGG
Organism: Rana kukunoris; assembly: GCA_029574335.1. Taxonomy (NCBI): domain Eukaryota; kingdom Metazoa; phylum Chordata; class Amphibia; order Anura; family Ranidae; genus Rana; species Rana kukunoris. The sequence continues at coordinate 86,573,856 of CM056060.1, read as the reverse complement.
CTTACAGTGCTATATGCACCAGGTTTTTCTTCTTCATAAATCCTGGCGCAAAGTGAGAGCTGAATCAAGGGGTATTATGTATAAAATGGTTAATGAATAGTCCAAGATTAGTCCATTAATCCATAAATAGTATACACATTTTGTATATGTGTCCATGTAAAATAGGAGATAGGAGGTGGCAGCTATCCTCTGAGTACAGCTATCTCTGCATCAAAGACAAACAAGGAGGAGAGAAGGGAAGCACCACCTAAGTGTAGAGGTTAAAATTAATTTAATAGCACAAGGATTAAGAATCACTTACAAAATGATGTAATATGAAAGGCTCCTCCAAGGCAGGGAAGGGAGAGGACCACACCACAGCATCTTCCAGATTCAGCACCATCCATGGGGTCTGTAAGAGTAATCCACAAAGCATCCTGTGGCCACCAGGAAGGAAAACAGAAAGCAAACCAGCGTAGGAGGAAATTATGTCACTGCACAATAGACGGCCAGGCTTGGCTAGTGGGGGATAAGGCTGGGAGGTCAGGCTACGCTAGGCATGTGCATTTCGTTTCGTTCCGAATCGAAATTCGGACGAATTTTCCATTATTCGGACATTCGGATGCATACGAATTCCCGAATTGCTATATTAGCGAAAAATTTCGACCGTTTTCGGAATTCGTTCATTTTCGACCGAATTTCGAAAAAAAAAATGGTCGAAATCGAATTTTTTTTTTTCGAATTCCGAATCGAATACCCGCGGACTAAATTCGATCGGAATTCGAAAAAAAAAAAAAAAAAAAAAAAAAAAAAAAAATATTTTCGAATTTTATTCGAAAAAAAAAAATTCGAAAAGAGACTATTTGTTTTCTAATCTGGTTGAAATATTTTCGATTTCGACCGTTTTTTTTTCGAAATTCGGTCGAAAACGAACGAATTCGAAAAACGGTCGAAATATTTTCGATTTCGACCGTATTTTTCGAAATTCGGTCGAAAACGAATGAATTCCGAAAACGAATTCAACACATGTAACAAACCTAACTTAACGAAATTTATTAAATGACGAATTGAAACGAAACGAAACGAAACGAATTTTTCACTTTTGCACATGCCTAGGCTACGCACTAGGAACTCCAGCTCCTTCTACAGGCCTATATTCCTACAGATCCAATGGATGGTGCTGAATCTGGAGGATGCTGTGGTATGGTCCCCTCCCTTCCCTGCCGTTGATGAGCCCTTTTGTAACCTCTACACTTAGGTAAAAACAATGTCCCTTGATGTAGATCCATCATCAATCACGACACCCACCACCAACTGGTCAATGACATCACAACGGGTCCACCCGTGGGTGACCCCTTCCCTTAGTTAAGAACTGTCAAATGGCAGAGCTGGCAGACAGTGGGAGCCTTTGGCAGGAGTGGACCGTTTTCTTTTTCCTTTTTTCGGTGGGTGGTGGCAGTGGGCCTCATAAATTATAGATTTACATGGGGAACATTGTTTATTATTTTTGTTTTTTAAATAAAGGATTTGTCAAAAACTACCTACCCATGTCTTTATGGACCTTTGTGCACTCTTGCGCAGTCATGTTGGAACAGGAAGGGGCCATTCCAAAACTATTCCCACAAAGTTGCTAGCTTGAAATTGTGTAAAATGTCTTCATATGCTAATGCCTTAAGAGTTTCCTTCACTGGAACTAAGGAGCCAATCCCAACCCCTGAAAAACAACCCCACACCCCCACTCCTCTTCCTCTCTTCTTTCTTCTCTCTCGCCATACATTATGCAACTCCTGGGCCCCTGACCTCTTAGAAGAGAAATAAAATCTGGGGAAGTTAAGTCCAGATAAGAGGATAATGGGAAGATTGGACCTTAGAGTAGACTAAGGGGCTGAGACCTTCTATAATCTCTAAATTTTACGCTGGTTATTGGTTAAGGAGAGTATATTGAGACCGTATAGACCTGGGTAGGGTAATGTATGTTTTAGAAGGTTTAATGTATTTGTATAAAAGACTAAATGTATTTGTAATGTAATCTGTAATGAAAACTAATAAAGAAAGATTAAAAAAAAAAAGACATGGATGAGCGATTTTGGGGTGGAGGAACTTGACTAACCTGACCGCAACTTAATAGAACACCTTTGGGGTGAATTAAAGTGAAGGCCTCGAGCCAGGCCTTCTTGTGCAGCATCAGTGCCTGATCTCACAAATGCCCTTCTGGAAGAATGGTCAAACATTCCCATAGACACACTCTGTGGACATCGGAATATAAAAAGCCGCGCCACATAAATGATCATCAGAAATTGTTACACCAGTATCAGTGGTAATAGAACATTATGCCACTAGAGTCCATTAAAGTCCATAGTGATAGTAGAATATTTCCCAAAGGAGATCCTCTGTTCAATGTCACCAAACGAACAAACTCCAAAGGTGCACCCGCCACCAAGTGAATGAGCAGCTTACCAGAGGTCAAATATAAACCAGCGTCTGACTATAACCCAGTCACTGCCTTTGATATCCCTGTGGTTCCCAGGATCTTCCAGAGTTAGTGTTGAACAGGACGGAACACCTCTTAAACTCAGGATAAAGAAAAGGCGCACATAGCATAATTCCGTTGACGAAATTTTAATGAGATAATAAAAAATGTACTTACACAGCACACATAATAAACGAGCGTAAAAACAAATGTTGCCGGCCGGCATGTGGGAGCCCTCCTCCTCAACGTGGTGACGTCACTGCGTCGCCTCCCATACGCGTTTCGTCACTAGAAGGACGTTCTCAATGGGGGTAGGGCTTCACAGTGATACACCACTTAATAAGGACCAGGCGCCCATTGTGAGAAGCAGCACGCTGAGTCCAGACGCGCCATCTTTAGTATGGTAAACAAGCCCTTAGTAGAATGACGTTCTGCTAGGCATCAAAGGCGCACCGTAATATTCCAATACAAAAGGGGAGAAAAACAAAAAACTAAAAACTAAAATAGTCCCTACTCCAAAAGTATTGGGGTAGGCCAAAAAAATATTTCTGGATTTGATGTGGACAGAGTGGCATAGGGACAAAAAAAGGGGAAAGACCGCTGGCACTAGGCTCCTTCTCCCTCCGCCCCTACGAACACCTGAACCACAGTACCATCTAGAGGACAAGTCTGGTAAGTACATACAGACCTACCAGAACAAAACAAAAGGGACAATACACGACAAGAATTATAATATGTGCATTCCCTGAAACTTATATTTAATGTGAGTATTAAACATAGTGCATACACTGAAGTGATATATTAATTAATTTTCACTCAAATAATAATGACTTATTGAATTGTGAAAAGTGTTTTTTATATTCAATTAATTGTTTACAAGGCCCATCATTATGAGCAATAGTGGCGGCAAAAAGAAATTTAATTTAGAAATATTAGTAATATAGTAATGGTGAGGGGAATTGCTTCACCCAATAATTCTTATAGTATGAATACATGATTCCCACAGTGATGAAAAAGTGATTTACTCTAAACATTTGATAGACCATTGAACTATATGATCAGTATCAAAAAGTGGAGTGAAAATTGTATGTGAACACTAAATTAAAATAGAAAAAAAGGGGATTTTTTTTTCTAGATAGACCAAGTGAAGACGACTAGAAGGGCAGGAAAAATCATAAAAAATACATTATTATTCCATAAAAAATACCTGCCCCCAGGGTGTGCTTCTCACAAAGGTTAATTACAAGCAATGCTAATAGACGCATTAACATATATAGACTAGGTGAAGACGACTTGAAGGGCATAGAAAATATCAAATATCATAAAAACTTAATAATAAAAATTCTTATTCCATAAGAAATACCTGCCCCCAAGGTGTGTTTTACACAGAGGCTGCTTCAAGCATTGCTGATGAACGCATTCACATCAGTTTCAATGTTTAACCCAAAAGGGGTGTACGTTTTGAGGCGAAAGATCCAACCCATCTCCATCTGGGATATCCCTTGTACTAAATTCCCTCCTCTCCAAGGGGCTTTATATTTATCGATCCCTAGGAAGAGGGTATTGGAGGGATTTTTGTCGTGCTTCAATCTATAATGATTGGAAACGGAATGGTCCCTAAACCCAGACAGAATATTGGTGATGTGCTCATTGACACGAACCTGGAATGCCCTCTTGGTCCTGCCCACGTATTGTTTACCGCATGGACATTGTACTAAATACACCACTCCCACAGAGGCACAGGTGATGCATGGTAGAATTTTGTATTCCTTCCCAGTAGCTGTAGATGTAAAGGACCTCACACATCTAAGTTTGTTGGAACTCAGAGCACAGACCCGACATCGCCCACATTTATAATAGCCCTTTAACTGATCAAAAGGAAAAAAGGACTTTGTGAGGGGAGGATCTATAACATTCTTAGAAATTAAGTTCCTTAGGGACTGTACCCCTTTGAAGATAACCCGGGGTTTCGGGGGCAGGATGTTTTTTAACACAGGGTCATTTAAGGCTAGATGCCAGTGTTTCTTTACAAGATGGGTTATGGTTCTATGTTGAGTTGAATAGGTTGTGACAAAAGGTACTACATCAGAGAACTTATTCTCCTCCTTAGGAGTTTTATCACACAAAAGCTCATTCCTATCCATTCCCAAAACTTGATCTAAAGACCCCTGTAATTCCGTTCTGCAGTACCCCTTTTCCAGAAATCTTTCTGTGAGAACTAGGGCCTGTTGTTGAAACACCTGAGTGTCAGAGCAATTCCGTCTTAGCCGGAGATATTGGCTCTTAGGGACACCCTTCAACCAAGGTTCATGATGGCAACTCCCTACTGGGATGTAGGAGTTCCGATCTGTATCCTTGAAAAATGTAGAGGTGATAAACCTGTTGTCCTTGATTTCTATTACCAGGTCAAGGTAATGAACCCTGGTCTGGCTGGCCTCATATTTCAGTTCTATACCCCTGTTGTTATCGTTAAGGTATCCAATGAAGTTGGTCAAATCGTTGCGCCCGCCAGCCCATAGGAGGAGGATGTCGTCTATGTATCTGGCCCAAAGGACCACCTGAGGGGCGTCCCTCGGGTAGACGACATCCTCCTCCCATTTGGCCATAAACAGGTTGGCCAGGCTTGGGGCGTATTTTGCCCCCATAGCCACCCCTGTATTTTGTTTGTAGAACTTATCCTCGAACCAAAAATAGTTGGATGCAGCTGCAAAACTCAACAGGGACATAATGAAAACAACTTGTTTAGAGGGGAGACCTGAATCTCTCCCAAGGTAGAGTTGAACAGCTTCAAGACCTAAGACATGGGGTATGATTGTATACAGTGAAGTTACATCAATCGTAACCATCCACATGTCGGGAGAAGAGGGGAGGTCAGTAAAGATATTGATAATATGTTTAGAATCCCTAACATAAGAGGGATTTTTTTTAACCAATGGTTACAAATAAAAATCAATATATCTGCCCACCCGGGAAGTGATTGAATCAATGCCACTAACTATAGGGCGACCCGGGGGGCAGACAGGATCCTTATGCAACTTTGGAAGGTAGTACAGTGTTGGGGTGCGGGGAGCTTTTGGTATGAGAAAAAGTTTTTCTTTGAGGGACAAAATACCCTCAAACACACCTCTTTCCACTAATTTCTCAAGTTCTCTTTTGTATGTCAGCTTAGGATAATTGGGGAGGATGGAGTATGTATTAACATCATCCACGATCTTATGCATCTCTCTAAGGTAGTCAGCCTTGTCGAGTACTACGATACCCCCCCCCCCTTTGTCCGCTGGTCTGATGACTAGATCCTTGTTGGTACATAAGGAATCTAAACCATCTTGGAGGGTTTTATTGAACTTAGCTCTCTTAGTTTCAATTGCCTCCAGGTCCCTAATGAGAACATCCCTACATCCTTCCCAGAAGAGTTGAAGCTGTTATAGCTGCAAAGGGTGGGCCAACTCAATATTGAACCCTACAGACTAAGACTGGGATGTCATTAATTATCATGTGCGTGTAAAGGCAGGCGTTCCAATACTATAATATAATGTAGTGTATTTTTTTTTTTAAATCATGCCTAAGCAGATTTAGAAAAGGAGGCCTAGACAAGATTTGTAAGATACTATCTTTGCCGGGTGCTGTATTTCTTTCTTTTGAATGAAAAAAAAAAAAAGTAAATTTTATTGTTTATATTTGGCCTGAACAGCTGCATAGGTCCAGAATTCTAGGGTTAAGGGTATGTAAAAAGGTAAGGATATGAATGAAAGGATTTTAAATTGGTTTTATTTATAGATTGTGCAAATTGAAGTTCTGTGGGCACATATTTTACCCAATTGCTCCAGTATAAACTCTGTTTAAAATGTATTCCCATTTGAGTATGTAGCTGTGTTTCAGAGGGGGTCAGATCATTAAGCTTTTGTAAATACATGAAATTAATCTCTTGCATGTTGCCCCTGTAATGCCAAGTATTTCAAAAGACATAAAGCAGGAAAAGTTTGATTAGGAGTGATAAATGGCACAAAATGTTTTATTTGGCGATAGCTGAAGATGGATTTGGGTCGTAATTTGTATCGTTCATGAAGTGTAGAAAAGTTAAGTTTCCAAAACAGTACCATGTGGTGGGTGAGACTATGGCTGACGTATAGAGAAAGGAGAGGAGGCAATGGAAGCCAAATTACATTTGATTTTGCATATGTTGCAGATTTCTTATGTGAATTTCATCCTACCAAGGAGGTCTAAGTTCTTAGAGCTGGTGGCTGGGCCCCTCAGTAAAGTGTTGCAATGTACTGAGGCAATCCAGAGTTTTTTAATTTCACAACATTTAGGTGTGTCAGCTTTGAAATGCAGCCCACTTTAACTGCTGTGATGCTATCAATGTAAATAGGGGTGTCAAACTCAGTTTAATTGTGGGCTGAATCAGCATTATGGCCTGTTGTATCTGTAAGGCTAGATGTCCAGAGCTTTCCCTCCCCCCTACAATCAGAAGTCAAGAATCTCCCATTCTTCCATACCTTGTTCTGGGGGAGCTAGAAAGCACAAAGTGTAGGGTCTGGAGGAGGACTGGAGTCAGCTGCAAGAGTCTACTGAATGCTGAGACCAGGGGAGGCAGAAACAAGCTGGTCTGTGGCTACACAGAGAAACGCAGGATCTGTAGCAGGAATTCTGTCCTCCTCTCTACTGCTGAGAGAAGGTGGGGGCAGAGATGAACTGCAGGAGAGGTGCGAGGGCCACATGAAATGGCCTGGAAGGCCGTATTCCGCCCCTGGGCCTTGTGTTTGACACAGGTGAAGTAGACTGTACACATTTTCTTCCTTTTTACTGTGCCATACTGTATTTACACTTAAATGTGGATTTATGAAATGAAAAGTTAAATACTATGGGCCAGATTCTCTAAGAAATTCGCCGGCGTAGCGTAAGCCATTTACACTACGACGCCGCATCGTACTAGAGCAAGTGCCGTATTCCCTAAGCATTTTCTCCATAGTTTGCGTTGGCGTAGCGAAAATGGCCCAGCGCAAGCCCGCGTAATTCAAATGGGGCGGCTTGTATTTAAATTAAGCGCGCCCCGCGTCGAACGAACTGCGCATGCGCCGGCCGGGGAAAAATCCCAGTGCGCATGCTCCAGCTCACGTCGGAAAGCGCCGTTGAAACCGACATCAAAACGACGTGATCGTCACTACGCAATGCCCTATTCGCAAACGAGTTAGTAAAACTACGTAAGCGACGGAAAAAGCCGACGCTGACCCAACGCCATACTTAACATGGCATCCGACGGCACCCGACGGCATCCGACGGGACTTCGTAAGGTTACTCCTCATAGAAGCAGGGGTAACCTTACGCGAACGAAAACGACGTACGCGACGATGGTGCGGCGTAAAAGCGATCGGGAATCGGCGTAGTAGCCTCATTTGCATAGGCAAATGAGAAAACAACGTAAAGGCCACCTAGTGGCCGGAGTTGTCATTACAACTACGATCCGCAAGTGTAATGGTATTACACTTGTCAGATGTTAAAGCGTATCTATGCCAAAGTGATGCTAAGCATCACTCGCATAGATACGAGCCAAAAAAAACGGCGATACGACAGGGTATCTGAGATACTCCGTTGTAGTGCCGCTGAGAATCTGGCCCTATGTGTCCTTTCCAAATGCGGCCTACTAGAATTGCTTTACAGTACAATATTTCCATATTATGTCTTTGAAATAATACACTCTTCATGCTTCAACCTGTCCAGTCTCTGCCTCTGAAATTGCAGCCTAGTAAAATGTCTAACATAGTGTGCATGGAGTCTATGCTCTATTTCTGGCCTTTGTCTTAGATATATTGCACTCCAAATTGTATTTCACAATAAAAACTGCTTCATCTCTCCCTCTTTTTAATTATGGCCTAATAAAACTGCTTACATAATGTGCAGTGAGTCTGTACAATATTAATGGCTGCTGTCTCTGAAATAATGCATATAATCATTTTTATTTCACAATAAAAACTGCCTTGTAGCCCATTCAAGCTTATATATTCTCCAGCCACTGTGCAATATGTCTACTTATTGAAAAATGGCACTGTAATCTTTATTTCACTATAACAAATGCCTCATCTTTGGAGTGTAGGTTTGTGGTTATGAATATTTTTGTGCACCCTGTTTTGACATTTTACTAAACCTTTTAGACAATACAGTGTGATACTGTACTGTACTTGACAATACGTATGAAGTTGAGGGCTTGAACTTTTTTTTAGAAGTGTAAACCTTCCAGTAGCTTTGAGATCTGCTGTGTCTGCCATTTCCTCTGCTCAAGTCTGGCATAATACTTCCAGATAAATAATAATTTGTCACAGCTAAAGCAGTTGTATGTCTCCTTTGAAGTTCAAGTTGAAGTTTGAGGGCCCTCCCCTTGCTTAACACTGTTTCCTATATTTTTTTTACATTGGAACATGTCCTCTATGGCAGTGCTCAGCTTCTCATGTCCTTTGTTTGGCAATCTTTGAAAGAGAATTGATTTTCAAGATTCACATTTTACCCAATTGATTTTAATGGGGTTCAGATTAACCATTTCTGGACCGCCTATTGTATATATACATCATTAGTTTGACATTATATACCGTGGTTATGGCAGCAGCTTTCACTTAAAAGTGGTCCCAGCTGCAGATTCGCAGTGAGAGACGTACCCCCCGTCCCACCATTTTCCACTTGTTTCCCCCACTTACCAGGCATGAAGTCGAGTGAGGGCAAGATGGCTCCCTGTCATGAAGATCCTGCCAGAAACAGGCGCCTCAGACTTTGCAGTTCCCGATCACGATTGCAACTGCGCATGCATGTGCTCACCCCTGTTGGAGCCAGACGGTTTATTTAAGCCGGCCACAAATACACCATCCCCGCTGTCTGCTCTACAGCATTTGTGTATCTGAAACCTGATCTGTGACTTACCTGTGAAAGACTCCAGCTTACCTTTGACTATTCCAGCCATCCGTCTGCACCTGACCCTTGGCCTGTTCTGACTACCCTTCTGTCTGCACCTCTGTACCTCACTGACCGCCTGATAACCGACCCGGCCTGTCTGACCATCTAGTCTGCTGAACTGTTCCAGTCTGTTCCTAGTTCCAGTCCAGCTGAACGGTTCCAGTCTGTTCCTAGTTCCAGTCCAGCTGAACGGTTCCAGTCTGTTCCTAGTTCCAGTTTAGTCTGCTGAACGGTTCCAGTCTGTTCCCAGTTCCAGTCCAGCTGAACGGTTCCAGTCTGTTCCTAGTTCCAGTCCAGTCTACTGAACGATTCCTGTCTGTCCTGGTTCCAGTCCAAGCTGTTCCAGTCTGCTGAGTTGAGCCTGTTTGTTCCTGGTTCCGGTCCAGTGATCCAGCTCCTGTCTTTCTAACCTGTCAGCTGCTTCAGCTTCCCAGTTCCTGAGGAGTTCCTCAACATCCGGATTACCTCTACCTCTGTTGATCCTGCCAGGCACTCGTACCACTCCTCACTACCGCGCCTCCTGTTACTTTACCAGGGGCCAGGAGTAAGAGCCGTAAGGCAGGCCTCCCTCTGCTGTATCGGCTCATCACCATCAGGTACGCCACGTACCACTCGATTCTATGCCTTTGGAGGACTGGAGCGACGTCTGACGTCACTTCCACCTAACGGCCTTAAAGGTACAATTTTGTTATTAGTAAATGTAAAATGATTTTTTTGGGGCTTTTAAGTGTAAATGTTAGAGACTTTTTCACCCCAGATCTCATAATTAAGAGGACCTGTCATGCCTTTTTCTATCACAAGGGATGTTTATAAAAGAAACATTTTTTTTTAAAGGGACAGTGTAAAAAATAAAAAAAGTAAACAAAATAAGAAAAGAAAAAATGTAAAGCCCATCCAAGCTCGCACGCAAAAGCAAACGCATACATAAGTCCTGCCTACATATGTAAACGGTGTTCAAACCACACATGTGAGGTATTGCCGCAATCGTTAGAGCAAGAGCAATAATTCTCGTGCAAGACTTCCTCTGTGTTTCTAAACTGGTAACCTGTAAACATTTTTAAGTACCGTAGTTTCGAGATTTTCAAGTACCGTAGTTTGTTGCCATTCCACGAGCATTCAGGATGACAGGTTAGGTATTTATTTACTCAGCATAACATCATCTTTCACATTTTACAGAAAAATTGCTAAGTGTATTTTTTACAAAAAAATTGTGTTTAAAACACTGCTGCGCAAATACAGTGTGACATAAAATATTGCAATGACCGCCATTTTATTCTGTAGGGTCTCTGCTAAAAATGTATATAATGTTTGGGTGTTCTAAGTAATTTTATATCATAAAATACAGATTTTAACTTGTAAACAACAAGTGTCAGAAAATGGTCTGGTCCTTAACCACTTGCTGACCGGTTCACGCCAATATACGTCGGCAGAATGGCACTCCTGCATAAACTGATGTACCTGTACATCAGTCGGCAAAAGCAGGATAGTGGGCGCACACGCACTCACCGCGCGACGCAGTAGTGTGCCCGCAGACCCGATGTCCACCGGGGGCCCACGATTCCGGCGAGGAGAGGCAAAACGAGAACAAGGCATTTTTCTGTTCCCTGACATCGGGAACATCGATCTCTGTCATGTCAGTGGTAGACGATACCCCCTACAATTTGAACATGCTGAGGGAAGACATTTAACCCCTTGATCGCCCCCTAGTGTTTAACCCCTTCCCCGACATTCATACAGTAATCTGTGGCTATTTTAGCTCTGCTCGCTGTATAAATGTCAATGGTCCCAAAATGGTGTCAAAAGTGTCTGATCTGTCCGCCGCAATGGCACAGTCCCAATAAAAGATCACCTCCATTACTGATAAAAAAAAAATTATAATAAAAATGCCATAAATCTATCCTCTATTATGTAAATGCTTTAACTTTTGTGCAAACCAATCAATATACACTTATTGCGATTTTTTTAATCAAAAAAATGTAGAAGAATACATATCGGTCTAAACTGAGGAAGACATTTTTTTATACATTTTTGGGGGATATTTATTATAGCAGAAAGTGAAAATGTCTTTCTTTCTTTTTTTTAATAGCGCAAAAATAAAAATCTCAGAGGTGATCAAATAACACCAAAAGAAAGCTCTACTTGTGAAAGAAAAGGATGTTAATTTTGTTTGGGTTTAACATCGTACGACCGCGCAATGGTCAGTTAAAGTGACACAGTGCCAAATTGTAAAAATTGCTCTGGTCAGGAAGGGGGTAAATCCTTCTGGGGCTGAAGTGGTTACAGGAGTTGTAAGGGAGAAGGCATTAAGATAAAAAACCTTTTGTGTGTAGCAACCACTCTAGAACCCCCCTAATTACTGATCTCTTTCCAGTGATGTCCACGAATGTCTAAGCCATCTGGGATACTCCTCTTTATTGGCTGAGACACAGCAGTGGCACCATTGGCTCCTGCAGCTGTCAATCAACATCAGTCAGCCAATCATGGGAGAGAGGGGGTGGGCCAGGTCAGGGCTCTGTGTCTGAATGGACACACGGAGCTGTGACTCAGCTTGGGTGCCCCCATAGGAAGCTGCTGACTCTGTGGGCTCTCGATAGGAGGGAGGGGCCAGGAGTAGCAAAGAGGGACCTGAGAAGAGAAGGATCAGGGCTGCTCTGTACAAAACCAACTGCAATTTCTAGAATTTACGATGAGTTCAAATAACGACTAACCCCCCTCCCCTTTCCCCCTGAATCAAACCCAGGTACATTTTCTTATGACTAGAAATGGAAAATTCATAAGTCATATGTATATTTCAAATAAGTCATATGTATATGTCAAATTAAACAAAAGATCATAAAATCTGTTGTGCTTTTCACACTACTTCAGTTCCTTCAATGCACTTGCCTGTCTGGCTACTGTAGTTGGCTAGCTGTCATTCTGATTGCACTGCATTGCACTGCTCATTCTTTTCAGCTTATAATTATAGTTATTTAACATGGATGATGTAGAACTTAAGAATACCATGCTTAACCACTTAAGGACCGCCTACTGCACATTTACGTCGGCAGAATGGCACGGCTGGGCACATCAACGTATATATACGTTGATTTTAGTACCCAGCCGTGGGTCACGGGCGCGCGCCCGCGGGCGCGCGCCCGTGACCCGGTCCGAAGCTCCAGGACCGGGACCGCGGGATTCGCGGACCCAATCGCCGCTGCAGTGCGGCGATCCGTCCCTGGAGCGGAAGAACGGGGAGAGCCGTGTGTAAACACGGCTTCCCCGTGCTTCTCTGTGGCCGTAGCATCGATCGCGTCATCCCTGTAATAGGGGGACGCGATCGATGACGTCACACCTACAGCCACACCCCCCTACAGTTGTAAACAAACACATAGGTCACACATCCCCTACAGCGCCACCTGTGGTTAACTCCCAAACTGCAACTGTCATTTCCACAAGTAAACAATGCAATTTAAATGCATTTTTTGCTGTGAAAATGACAATTGTCCCAAAAATGTGTCAAAATTGTCCGAAGTGTCCGCCATATTGTTGCAGTCACGAAAAAAATCGCTGATCGCCGCTATTAGTAGTAAAAAAAAAAAAAATAATAAAAATGCAATAAAACTATCCCTTATTTTGTAAACGCTATAAATTTTGCGAAAACCAACCGATAAACGCTTATTGCGATTTTTTTTACCAAAAATACGTAGAAGAATACGTATCGGCCTAAACTGAGGAAAAAAAATGTTTTTTTTTATATATTTTTGGGGGATATTTATTATAGCAAAAAGTAAAAAATATTGAATTTTTTTTTTAAATTGTCGCTCTATTTTTGTTTATAGCGCAAAAAATTAAAACCGCAGAGGTGATCAAATACCACCAAAAGAAAGCTCTATTTGTGGGGAAAAAAGGACGCCAATTTTGTTTGGGAGCCACATCGCACAACCGCGCAATTGGCAGTTAAAACGACGCAGTGCCGAATCGCAAAAAGGGGCAAGGTCCTTTACCTGCATTTTGGTCCGGGTCTTAAGTGGTTAAACCTAGAAAGTTTTGTACCATGACTTCTGAGTATATTTGTTTTAAAAAAATAATAATAATAGTAAACATCCTTACCTTATACTTACCTCCTCTGTGCAGTTGGTTTTGCACAGGGCAGCCTGGATCCTCCTCTTCTCGGGTCCCTTTTTGCTGCTCCTGGCCCCTCCCTCCTATTGACTGCCCCCACCACCAACAACTTGCTATGGGGGTGCCCGAGCCGAGTCACAGCTCCCTATATCCATTTAGACAAGGAGCCCTGGCCCCACCCCATCACTTCTGATTGGCTAACTGACTTTGATTGACAGACGCGGGAGTCAATGGCACCGCTGTTGTGTCTCAGCCAATCAGGAGGAGAGTCCCAGACAGCTAAGACACTCGTGGACATTGCTGGAGAGGGATGGGGCTCAGGTAAGTAATTAGGGGGTGCTGGGGAGGCTGCTGCACACAGAAGGTTTTTTATCTTAATGCATAGCTAAATAGCTTCCTTTACCTTAATGCAGTGCTGTTTTCATGTCCTCATTGTTCGTTTTTGCTTTGATGTTGCTGTAATTCCTCTCTGTTCTGGACACTTCCTGGCTATCTGTTTCCTGATAACCACAGTACTGGGAGCTTTCTCTCTGTGGTCACTAATCAAGGAGGTGTGATTACTGTGTGTCTAAAACTCCTCAGCACCAATCCAGTTTCGTTTTACAAACCATCACTGCCCTCTATTGGCTCTCTGTCTCTGTACTTCAGAGAACCAGGAAACAACAGCAAAAACGAAACTAAACTGTAGGTACACTATATGATTGATTTTCATGTGTTTTTAATCATTTTTAAAGGGAATCAGTTAACTATTATGTCTCTATACCCTGTAAACAGTCATTTCAGCAAAAAAAAATAAAAAATTCCTTTACAACTCCTTTAAGATAAAATACCTTCTGCCTTTATAACTCCTTTAAAGGCTTGAGTCAAACCATTTAAGGTGCTTACAATGGTCAGCTTTTATTCATGAATGTTGCTGTAACTGCTTAATAAGTGTTAGCATAGGTTCAGCTTCGTTGTTTGTTAGTTGTTTGTTTGTTAGTCAAGTCCATCTAAATCTGCTAGTCTAATACTGCCTTCATCCCAGACTGAAAATGCTGCTGTCCAAAGGTGTCCCCGAATGCAAACACTCTAATACAGGAAGTGTGTTACTAGCCGGACCACCATAAGAAATTAGGAAAAAAATAAAAGAAAACGAATGCAGCCATCACATTTAAGGATTGGTAAGCTGAAATATTTAATATTTTTAGGGGTTAACACCACTTTAACAATTAGAGACATTAAAAATAAATATTGTAAAAAGCTATAGTCCATTATATTCCATTTTGTTTTCCTAGCCAGGCTAACTCAGATTTAAGTAAATACAAAGACACCAGGCCAACTAAAAAAAATTAACCGAGGCACTGCAACGATTCTTAATGCTTCATGGGACTAAATATCCTGAAACTACCTAAAATATATTTACAATCGGTTCCTTATATTAACGACTTGAATACAGAGGATTATATAGGATTTTAACAAAATCCTTCTTTTAAGGTAGCAGTTGGGTTGCAGACTTCAGTGTAATTACTATACTGTCTCTGCTGTCATATTTGGTAGTTAGCATGACTGATGACCTGTGAATCTGAATCTAATGATGTATTTCCTCCAGCTTTATTCCATGCTAGCATTTTTTAGAGAGGAACTTGGAACACAATGTTGAATAAATTATACAGTTTAGCTGAAAACAATAGCTTTGCTACATTTTTTTCACTGGAAGAAAATGGCCTCCCACCCATGCTGGCAATACACATAATAAATAATAAGGCATTTAGCAGTTTACTTTTTGTACACTATGGTTCCCTTGCATTAAATGTTTAGTCCTTTTAATACCGGAGTGTCTTAGTCATGTTTACAGGCTGGTTAAAGGGCTTTAGAAGGAATGTAGCAAATAGAATGGGGGAACCGCATGCTATTAACTTTATACAATTACTTTCACTAACTATTAGCATGATGGAATAGCTCTCATGTGTGAGTTAGCACCCCTTGTGGCCAGAGGCCACAGTACTATACCGGGCCCCATATTGGAAAAATAATGGGGTTGATTTACTAAAACTGGAGATTGCAAAATCTGATGCAGCTGTGCATAGAAACCAATCACCTTCCAGTTGTTTTTGTCAAAGCTTAATTGTACAAGCCGAAGTTAGAAGCTGATTGGTTTCTATGCACCTCTGCATCAGATTGTGCACTCTCCAGTTTTAGTCTTTGACACCTGGTTGGCACTGAATATGAAGCTATTTTGAGGGAAATAATGTGAAATGGCAATTTTCCTTCACCAGGTCTTTTACACTTCACACTTTAATTGCTTCAACCTAAAGGCATTGAGGAAAGCTTCTGTGTATATTTCCAAAAAGCCCCACAAACCCAATGTCCAGACCAAGTCCATAGGAGAACTCCGCTATGCAGTGGGCCCCAAATCGGGGTCCATGTTGTTAGAAAGGTAGTTCATAATGCCACCAAACCACCCCTCTAGCAAAACCTCCATCAACATCCAGCACTGGCTCCACTCCTGAACTGACTGCTTCCCTTTTCTTTTACTTTCCATTACCAGTGAGGTTAACATGAAGGTTTACACTCTATTCCCTATTCCCATACACTGTAGGATTGCTCTCTCATTTTGCATTCCCAGTAAATCAGGCCAGAGGGTTCACTTAACTTGCAAATTGGTTTATTGAATGAAGTTAGCTTAGGCATGCAACTCCTCTTCAACAGATTCCCATGAATTACATGGCAATGCAACTAGCCTCAATTTGATAGCGTTCCTCATTAACCTTTGGTAGGATCTTTGGGCTATTCAGTAGTGCCTCATACATTTAGGTTGTGCTGATTCCCAACTGATGGTGATTTACTCGCTGTTCAGCCCTGCTTTAGTGACTGCCAAAGGTTACCCACAGAGGTATCACTCTACATCTCTCCATGTATGGTCCTTCCCCATCCCAAGACCAATCATCCAACCATCTCCTGATTAAATACTCCCACTACCGGAAGCTCAACAGGCCAAACGGCAGCCACACCACATCATTTTAACCTTTTACAGCACTAAATATCACCTTTTAAATGCAAAGCACAAATACATTCTTACGCACATGTCTACATACATGTGTATACCCTCCAACTTTCTGAAATGATAAAGAGGGGACACCTTTTAGCACACAGTGGGGGTTATTTACGAAAGGAAAATCCACTTTGCACTACAAGTGCACTGCAGGTGCACTTGAAAGTGCATTGAAAGTGCACTTGGAAGTCGCTGTAGATCTGAGGGGGAAATGCAAGGAAAATAAAAAAAACTGCATTTTAGCTTGCACATGATTAGAGGATTACGTCAGCAGCGCTTCACCTCATTTCAGAGCTTCCTCTCAGATCTACAGTGATTGCACTTACAAGTGCACTTGCTTTGCAAAGTGTATTTTCCTTTAGTAAATCAACCCCAGTATGTATTTAAAAAATAGCTAAACCTGACAAATGCTTATTTGACCTCTATTATTCTTTTATATTGGCTTTTTCAAAATAACAAATGCAGTATTATAGAGGTCTGATGGAAATTGTAGTGCAATAATAGACTTTTAGTCAGGAAATAGTACATTTTGCGTAGAGACGTACACATCAGACTAAAAAGAGGGATAACTAAAGCCTCATACACACAATTGGATTTTCAGTGGACAAAGTGTAGTACTTTTTTCCGTAGGGCATTGGCCGGGAACTTATTTTGCATACAAACAGCAAACTACATGTTTTTTCAGCCCTTTGGGCACCTTCTGCAATTGTACAGTAGAAAGCCCCATAGTAAGGGGAACCCAGGCGGAGAGGCCACATGACTGGGGGAACACTGTGCGGTGCACACACAGGATAGGGAAGTGAGGTCTTAGGGGTGGGGTTACCTAGCACGAGGAGGGTTAGTTAAAAGTAGTTGGTGGGCGGGGCTGGTCATTCTGGGGCCATTCCATGGGAGAGGTAACACACAGACTGTTTTTTCCCTCCCTCCCTGTGGAAGTGTCTAGTATGGGTATTTGTTTTTCATGTTATTTTTGTGTTTCAGGTGGACGTTGGCATTGGTCTGGGGTTCCTGAGGGTTGGGTGGTGGTTAGTGTATATATATATATATACAGTATATATATATATGGGATGTATATACCTGAGATGGTTGGTAGGAGTTGGGGCCTGTCATGGGATGGTCACCTTCCCTATCTGGTTAGATGGGGGCTATTGGTCAATCGTGTTGAAGAGTGAAATGAAGGAGGAAGTCATTGTCTCGTGAGCTGATTGGAGCAAGGCTAGAGGCCAGGATGCTTCCTGATGGAGTACAGCCGATTACCTAGCATTTTTTCTTTCCCTTCTCTCAGGAACCCCTCGTTTACAGCAGTTTTGTATAATTGTTGTGTTTGTGTTGTGTTGAATTTATTCTATTTTTTGGTAAATATATATATATATATATGAAGTTTTATAAAGACATATATATTTATAAATGGTATTTTATTAAAGTTATTTTAATATTTACCTTTTGGTATTAAATGAAGGGGCCTTTAGTGGCCATTTAATCCAGAAGGTGTTGCGTGGTTTATATAGGGGATTAAGAGGTTTTGGGTTTTGTTATTGGTTTAAGTAGCAAAGACACTAGTAGTACACTAGTCATGTGTTATCGTGAGCATTACTTCCGATCTTGCGTGTTTGTACTTTGGTGTTTTTCAACGGACTTGTGTCGACAGGATCGGAAAATCCCACAACACACAATTGTTGGCGGAAACTTTAAAAACATGCTATTCAACATTTGTCCGTGGAAAATCTGACAACAATTGTCCGATGAAGCATGCAAACGGTCGGATTTTCCGACAACAGCCTGTCATCACACAATTCCCGTCAGAACATCCAATCTTGTGTATGAAGCGTAAGGTTGTACAAGGGGCAGAGGCATTACATCTGAAAATGCCCCAAATGTGGGACAGTTGGGAGCCATGCATGTGTACACAACTTTGCATTTTACATCCTTTTAATAAGGGTGTCTACCAAAAACACTATACTTCTTTCCCTTATTTAAGTGGGTATGACTGTATTCCATCACAGAGACAGCTTGATGAAGAATTGAAAGTAACAGCTCAATTTCCCTTCAAACACTTCAAACCCATGACATATCCTTGTTAATTTTTTTTAAACACCTGCTCATTTTCCCCCAGTTTCTCCCCGACAGTATCCAAGACAGCTTACAATGGCAGAACTGTTCTGTTCCCTTCTGGTACTTGTGAAGAAAAAAATTGCAGAGCTGTCTTGCACACATCCTCTCCAGAGGCCTATTTCTTAGAGAGAAAAAAAGGCATTTTACCAAGTAAAAAAAAAAAAAAACCTCCAGGGCCGCTTGTCTTTGCACGCAGCCAAAACGGTGCTTTTCTTTTTTACTTTCTTTCCTTTCTTTTAAACAGCAAATTTTCTTATCCTACAGGGACAGATTACACTACCATTTCCACCACAGGTCCAGTCATCCAGGACAAGCTACAATCACAGAATACAACATTAAATTACCTGCCCTTCCTGTGTTTTCTCACCCTCTGAAGGTTTGAGCAGGATAATCGATGCCAGGATTTTACAAGGTAGACAATGACACTTTATCTGCCGTGATATTCTGGAACAACGAAAATGATTAAAAAATGTTTTTGCAGTGAAAACCAGAACCCCACACAATGTTACGCTATTCTGTATACATTCTGGTGTGCAAGGCAAAAAAAAAAATGTTGTATTAGGAATAACTTGCCATGCAGAAATATTGATATACACTGTGCTTATGTTTTATTCTTCCTGCACTTAAAATGTTTATTGGTTTGGGGGAAACCTGATATGTTCATTTCAAAGCCCCCTTTCCTCCACAAAATCCTGACTTTGGCTCACTGTATGTTAGTCTGTAGGTGTATTTTTATGTTTGAACTAGAAGCTCAAACATTGTACTGATTGATGTGAAGAATGCTATAGAAAAATGAACCTAAACGTCACCCATGGAGTGGACCTGAACTCAAAAAGTCAACCTTTAAGCCCCTTTCACACTGGGGTGTTTTCTTTCTCGTACATCACGGGACACAGAGCGGCATATTCATTACTATATGGGTTATATGGAGTACCTTCAGGTGTGGACACTGGCAATCTCAAACAGGAAGTCCCCTCCCTATATAACCCCCTCCCCTAGAGGGAGTCCCTCAGTTTTTTCGCCAGTGTCTTAGGTGTTGGTCACAGAATAGCTTTGCTCCACATCCTTGGGATTAAGGGCGGGCTAACCGGATCTGTCCAAGGAGCCTCAGTGCCAAAGTGGACAGTACCCGGGCCCCAAACCGTGGGGTTTTGCCTATAATGCTCCTCTTTGGAGGGCTGGACCCTGGGCCCAGGACTTGGAGTTTGTAAAAACCATAAGTTCCTGTTTGCCAGGGTGCTATATAGGTCCAGGACAGTGGGTACCTTCATAGGACCCCAGGGCCTGAAGGTCTACTACGCTACCCACGGAGATGGGAGAAGATTGGATCAGTTTGCTGGACAAACATCCTGCAGCATGGAGCAGGTAAGGGGGAGCCTGCGGGACTTGGTTCGACAGCAGGCTCTCCGGGGTAACCTAAAAGGGGGGATAGCCTAAGTATGCTCTGCATGGGCAACCTTGCTCACTATGTCTGAGAGAGACAGGATGACACCTTTTTTTTCCCCCATCACTAGGTTCCCCTGTCTAAGAATGTGTTGCTAGCTAACCTGCTGCTTTCTTCCTAGGACTAGTAAGGATCCCTAGGGGCCTTTTGGAGAGTCCTACCTGGCCGGGGGTTTGAATCTGCCGCCTGTTTCTGCAGTCCTGGGTCTCCAGCAGCGCGGCTCCTCCATGTTCCTCCTGTTCCGGCATACGCGCGCGCGTGCGCGCGCACGTCTTACAGACGTTTTTCGCACCGTTCTGACAGGAGGGCGGGGGGGGGGGCGTGCCTGCGGCGTCATACAGGGGCGCGCCTTGTGCTGTTATAGATCAGCAGGCATTGTCAGTGCTCAGTCTGAGGCTGATTTCAGAAGGAGAGGACGCAGAGCGGCAGAACAGTGACTCCCGGTGGCGGAAGAGGGGTAGTACATGCTGGACTTTGTTCCAATGCCTTTTTTTGTTAAGCCAAGAAATTCCCCTTTTTGCAGCAGGTTGGAGGCTGGCAAACTAAGTTTGGGGTCACTGTATGTTTTAAAAAAGAAAATATATATAATATATATTTAAAAAAAAAAAAAAAAGAAAAACATACGGGATCCCATCAGTTTTTGGGCATTAGTGATCTATTGTCCCCTAAGCTCTGGTTTTGTACTCCTGGCCACTACAGTCTGTTGTGTGGGCGGAGTCCCTCGATTTTGTATTATGGCTTCCAAAGGTTCGGGGTCAAAGGGTACAAAAAAGACCAAAAAACAAAGGGGTTCCCCTTCTGATTCTGATGATATGCCGATACTTTCCCCGCAACTTATTAACATAAAGGGCGCCTTGGATGAGCCATTAGGGGGATCTGGTGCGGAGGCTGGCCCAGATCAGCCCAGCCCTGTGTTTATCACAGAGGAGATGCTAGCCGTATCCCTAGGGGGGCTAGAAGAGAGAATAGCAGCATTAATCGCTAGAGCTATTCCTGGTAAGAAACGGGTTAGATCCCCATCACCAAGAGGTGTATCCTCAGATGCTGAGATTCTCTCTCCGGAGGAATTGGAATCACAGGAGGATCAACTAGACCTGAACCAAGAGGGTTCAGGGATTGAGGGATCTGCCTCTGAGGAACCATTTTCAGACTCCCAGACAGAAAGACTGTGGGTACAGTCTTTGACGGACATGGTCCGCTCGGCATTTAGTTTACCATTGCCAGAGCCTCAGGTTCCTCCGGTATCCTCTCTGGGCTCTTTGAAAGCTCCGTTAAGCAACGCAGTGTTTCCGGTCCATCCTCTCTTGGAGGAATTGATCTTTCGGGATTGGGTACGGCCGGACAGGATTTTTCTGCCACCGAAAAGATTTGCGGTCATTTACCCCATGGAGGAAAGATTCTCCAAGAGGTGGAGGCTCCCAGTAGTGGATGCAGCCATCTCATGTGTGAATAAATCACTAACTTGCCCGGTGGAAAACATACATATGTTTAAAGATCCGGTTGATAAAAGGTTAGAGACACTTTTAAAAGCATCCTTTGCTACGGCAGGAGCAGTGGTACAGCCAGCTGTGGCTGCGATTGGTGTTTGTCAGGCGTTAAAAGACCAGACAAAAGAAATGTTAAAGGACATGCCTACCCAACAAGCAGAAGAGTTTTCTGACATTCCCAGAGCTCTGTGTTTTGCTGTAGATGCTATAAAAGATTCCATCCAGCAGGCCTCTCGTTTATCACTATTTTTGGTGCACATGAGAAGGCTCTTATGGTTGAAGAACTGGGCGGCGGAGCCCCCATGCAAAAAGCTTCTGGCAGGGTTTCCCTTCCATGGAGGACGACTCTTCGGAGAGGATCTGGATAAATATATTCAGACTATTTCAAATGGCAAGAGTACCCTTTTACCGGTCAAAAAGACATTCCGGGGTCCTACATTTAAAAGGCAGCTCTTTCCTGTCTCGGGGCCCTCAAATTCCAGGCAGTATCGACGGCCGCCTGCACGATCCAACGTTAACAGTAGATCGCAGGGACAGGCCCCTGGGGGTAAGAGGCCATGGTATCGCAAGCCGACAAAGACAGCCCCTAAGTCTGCCTTATGAAGGGGCGCCCCCACTCTCGCGGGTGGGGGGAAGGCTTCGTTTCTTCTCAGAAGTTTGGGAAGCCAAGATCCCCGACAAATGGGTCCGGGCATCTGTAACCACAGGCTACAGACTGGAGTTTCTAAGGTATCCTCCGCCTCATTTTCAAGAATCAAGGCTACCAAGGGATCCAGCAAGGAAGGCCTCATTGCTGGCAGCTTTGGATCACCTGCTCTGCCAGGACGTAATAATAGAGGTGCCAGCCCAAGAGCAAGGGCTAGGTTTCTATTCCAATCTCTTTGTCATACCAAAGCCCAACGGCGATGTCAGGCCAATCTTGGACCTAAAGAGGTTAAACGGTTACCTAAGGGTTCGTTCCTTCCGGATGGAATCCATCCGGTCAGCAGCCGCCGCGCTTCAGAAGGACGATTTTCTGGCCTCCATAGACATAAAGGATGCTTACCTTCATGTACCAATCTTTCAGTCGCATCAAAGATTTTTACGCTTCGCGGTGGGGCAGCGACACTTCCAATTCAGGGCGCTCCCCTTCGGGCTGGCCACGGCCCCCCGGGTATTCACGAAGATCCTAGCCCCAGTTCTGGCCAATTTAAGGATCCAAGGGGTCACAGTCCTAGCATACTTGGACGACCTTTTAATCATAGATCACTCACGGCCGGGTCTGCAAAAGGCAGTAAACCTCACGGTTCGGTACCTCGAAGAATTCGGCTGGGTCCTAAACCGGGGAAAGTCAGCGTTCCAGCCTACAAAGCAGTTGGAATACCTCGGCATGAGGTTAGACACAGAACAGCAAAGGGTGTTCCTGCCCCTGGTAAAGATCGAGGCTATCAAGGGGTTGGTTCAGTTGGTTCTAAACAAGAAAAAACCAACTATTCGCCTGTGTATGCGAGTACTAGGCAAGCTAGTGGCCACGTTCGAGGCAGTACCATACGCTCAGATCCACACTCGCGTCCTACAGGCAGCCATTCTAGCAGCCTGGGGCAAGAGGGCACATGCCTTAGAGTCCCCTTTGACGCTATCATCAAGGGTCCGACAAAGCCTGGCCTGGTGGTTGAACCCCCAGAATCTTCTAAAGGGAAAATCCTTCAGCCCTGTTGTCTGGAAGGTAGTTACCACAGACGCCAGCCTGGCAGGCTGGGGGGCGGTCTTCGAGGGGTTCTCTCGCCAGGGAACTTGGGTGAAAGCAGAGAGGCAGCTCCCCATCAATATCTTGGAGATCAGAGCTGCTCGCCTAGCCCTTCTGGCATGGACCTCCAGATTAAAGGGGTTCCCGGTGAGAATCCAGTCAGACAATGCCACGGCGGTGGCATACATAAACCACCAAGGGGGAACCAGGAGTCGGGCCGCTCAGAGGGAGGTGAGCTTGATTTTTCAGTGGGCAGAGGTTCATGTACCCTGCATTTCGGCGATATTCATTCCCGGAGTGGACAACCTGCAGGCAGACTTCTTAAGTCGCCAGAGTCTGTTGCCAGGGGAGTGGTCTCTGCATCCCCAGGTCTTTCAGACAATCTGCCAGAGGTGGGGAATGCCAGACGTAGATATAATGGCATCCAGGTTCAACAAGAAACTAGACAGGTTCGTGTCTCGAGCGAGGGATCCTATGGCCTGCGGAACCGATGCGTTGGTTTGCCCTTGGCATCAATTCAAACTTCTATATGCATTCCCTCCGCTACAGTTACTCCCTCGCCTGTTGCGCAGGATCAGAGTGGAGCACAAGCCAGTCATTCTAGTAGCTCCGGCTTGGCCCCGGAGGACTTGGTACTCACTAGTCCTGAAGATGGCAGTGGGAGACCCTTGGACTCTTCCTCTACAACCAGACCTACTCTCACAAGGCCCGATCCTCCACCCTACATTACAGCGTCTAAATTTGACGGCCTGGAGGCTGAATCCCTGATTCTCAGGGGTAGAGGTCTGTCTAGGCAGGTAATTCCTACCCTGATTAGGGCTAGAAAGCCGGTCTCCAGGGTGATTTATTACAGGGTGTGGAGGAACTACGTAGGCTGGTGTGAATCCAAAAGATGGAATTCCCGCAAATATACTATTGATAGGGTGTTAAGTTTTCTCCAGCTAGGAGTGGATAAAGGCCTGGCACTAAGCACAATCAAGGGACAGATCTCAGCTCTCTCAGTGTGGTTTCAGAGGCCGCTGGCCACCCACTCGCTGGTAAAGACCTTCTTACAGGGGGTCTTGCGTATTAATCCTCCTGTCAAGTCACCAATTTGTCCATGGGACTTAAATCTTGTCCTGTCCACTCTACAGAAACAACCCTTTGAGCCGTTGGCTGAGATTCCTTTAGTCTTACTGACAAGAAAGTTGGTTTTCTTGGTCGCCATAGTTTCGGCCAGGAGAGTGTCAGAATTAGCAGCCTTATCGTGTAAGGAACCATATCTCGTTCTGCATAAGGACAGGGCAGTTCTCCGGCCCCATCCTTCCTTTCTACCAAAGGTTATATCCAAATTTCACTTGAACCAGGATTTGGTACTTCCATCCTTCTTTCCAAAACCCACATCTAGAAAGGAGGGGTTGCTGCATACCTTGGATATTGTCCGGGCCATGAAGGCCTATCTTAAAGCTACAGAAAAGATCCGGAAGACAGATGTGTTATTCGTTCTACCAGATGGCCCCAAGAAGGGGCAGGCAGCTGCAAAATCCACCATCTCGAGATGGATTAGACAATTAATCATTCAAGCCTACGGTTTGAAGAGGTTGCCTCCTCCTTTGTCGGTAAAGGCCCATTCTACCAGGGCCATGGGCGCCTCCTGGGCAGCACACCATCAGATCTCTATGGCTCAGATATGCAAGGCAGCGACGTGGTCATCAGTCCACACGTTTGCAAAGTTTTATCAACTAGACGTGAGAAGGAATGCGGATTCTGCCTTTGGACAGGCAGTACTACAGGCTGCAGTTTGAGATCCTCGGGATCAGAAGCACCCTTGGTTGTAAAAAAAAAAAAAAGTTTTTTCCTGACTAAGTTGGAATTATTATTATTATTTGAGTATACCTCTAAATTGAATCCTTCTTTGGAAGATGTCTCCCTCCCCTCATTAAAGCATTGCTTTCGGACATCCCATATAGTAATGAATATGCCGCTCTGTGTCCCGTGATGTACGAGAAAGAAAAAGGGATTTTTAAATACAGCTTACCTGTAAAATCCTTTTCTTGGAGTACATCACGGGACACAGAGCTCCCACCCCTCTTTTGGGTGACCATTTTGGGAGGCATACTGCTTGCTACAAAACTGAGGGACTCCCTCTAGGGGAGGGGGTTATATAGGGAGGGGACTTCCTGTTTGAGATTGCCAGTGTCCACACCTGAAGGTACTCCATATAACCCATATAGTAATGAATATGCCGCTCTGTGTCCCGTGATGTACTCCAAGAAAAGGATTTTACAGGTAAGCTGTATTTAAAAATCCCTTTTTTTGAGAGTTTTTCGAGCGTTATACGAGCAAAGCCTTATCTGCAATCCCAATGTGCTGGTAAAGCACTGCTAAGACCCTAACGTTTTAGGGCATTTTTGCAGTGCCTCAGTGTGAAAGGGTAAGGCGTATTTACAGAGATTTCAATTCATTTCAATGGAGAGGGGCGTTTTTGGAGCATTTTTTTCAGCGCCCAAAAGCTGTTCCAAAGATGCTGCTTGCAGCAGTTTTCTCAACGCCCCGCCAGTGCAACGCCTCAGTGTTAAAGGGCAAGGCGTTGTTACATCGCTTTCAATTCATTTAAATGGAGAGGGGCGTTTTTGGAGCGGTTTTTTTTCAGGGCCCAAAAGCTGCTTCAAAGATGCTGCTTGCAGGACTCAGTGTGAAAGGTTCCATTGAGATGCATGGAGAGCATTTTATGAGCATTTTAATAGCACTATTTTTAACGCTAAAACGCTGCAGTGTGAAAGGGGTCTTACCATTTCAGAGGAAATTTAATATTGCCCAAGCAGTGCCCTGAAAAATATACCGTATTTTCCGGCATATAAGACTACCTTTTGTACTTAAAAATATCGCCCAAAAGTTGGGGGTCGTCTTATACGCCAGATGCAGAGTCAGACTGCGGGCATCTATTGTTCAAAAGCCGCGCCGCCTCCTTGTCCTGTTCCGTGATAGGCAGAATGCTCAGTTTCCCAGCAGAACCTCTGTTCAGTGTTCCGCCTGTCACGGAGGTCCCCTCATCCTCGGCCTCGGACGAGAAGACCTCCGTGATAGGCGGAACACCGAACACAGGCTCTGCTGGGAAACTGAGTGTTCCACCTATTACGAAACAGGACGAGGAAGCGGCGCGGCTTTTGAACAATGGACGCCCACAGTCTGACTGACTCTGCATACAGGGATAAGGTCTGGAGATCTGGAGATCTGCACAGTGAGGTAGGCAATGGGCACAGTGAGGTAGGCAATGAGCACAGTGAGGTAGGCAATGAGCACAGTGAGGTAGGCAATGGGCACAGTGAGGTAGGCAATGGGCACAGTGAGGTAGGCAATGGGCACACTGAGGTAGGCAATGAGCACAGTGAGGTAGGCAATGAGCACAGTGAGGTAGGCAATGAGCACAGTGAGGTAGGCAATGAGCACAGTGAGGTAGGCAATGGGCACAGTGAGGTATGCAATGGGCACAGTGAGGTATGCAATGGGCACAGTGAGGTAGGCATTGGGCACAGTGAGGTAGGCAATGAGCACAGTGAGGTATGCAATGGGCACAGTGAGGTATGCAATGGGCACAGTGAGGTATGCAATGGGCACAGTGAGGTAGGCAATGAGCACAGTGAGGTAGGCAATGGGCACAGTGAGGTAGGCAATGGGCACATTGAGGTAGGCAATGAGCACAGTGAGGTAGACAATGAGCACAGTGAGGTAGGCAATGAGCACAGTGAGGTGGGCAATGAGCACAGTGAGGTGGGCAATGAGCACAGTGAGGTATGCAATGGGCACAGTGAGGTATGCAATGGGCACAGTGAGGTATGCAATGGGCGCAGTGAGGTAGGCAGTGGGCACAGTGAGGTAGGCAGTGGGCACAGTGAGGTAGGCAATGGGCACAGTGAGGTATGCAATGAGCTCAGTGAGGTATGCAATGAGCTCAGTGAGGTATGCAATGGGCACAGTGAGGTATTCAATGGGCACAGTGAGGTGTGTC
Source organism: Rana kukunoris (assembly GCA_029574335.1). Taxonomy (NCBI): domain Eukaryota; kingdom Metazoa; phylum Chordata; class Amphibia; order Anura; family Ranidae; genus Rana; species Rana kukunoris. The sequence goes on along the minus strand of CM056060.1, from coordinate 86,546,579 downwards.
GGAAGGGGGTCGCCTTATACGGCAAGTATATTCCAAAACCAACCTCTAGAGATCTCTATAACCTGAGGTCCTCTCAGTCTGGTAAGCGGCAGTAATATTACACTCTTTTGGCTGAAAATAAGACCAAGGCTCCTTCCAGATACTCCATTAAATATTGCAGTAGCTATTGGATTAAATCCTAGAAGTGTCCTATTTTTATGCTTTGGGACTTTGTTCTTTTTTCACACAATGAACATTTAGCACATACTTTGCTTTGAATACATTTGCCTCTTGTTGTTATTCACAGTTTTTTTGCGTATATTTTTATATGCACAGTTATTACTGATTTGACTATTTCACATAGGGATTTCTATAATCACACTTTATTGAAATTTTGGTTGCATGCTTGTTTATAATTTATTACATCTATTTTAATGTTTCTTTGGCCCTTAAGTATGTAGGCTTTCATGAGTAGCAGCATCATTTTTTGTTTGATCATTTTTTCACAATCAATTGTTTGATTTTTCACATTCACTTTTTATTAGGTCAAGCGCAGAGTTCTTTTCTCTTTTTTGACAACATGCATTTTCTCCTATGTATTCCTTACACTAAATTCTGCTATAATCACGAACATCCAGTCAAAATCCAGAAAAGTAACCACATGACTTCAGAAAAGGAGTGGGGGTGGGAATTAAAAAATAATGCCTGTCTCAAGCTAGTGCATGAGATATGTAAATAACCTGTCATTCAAAGCAAGGGGGAAGAAAGGACAAAAGTTTTCTCCTGTTTGTCTGTTTATCTCACTAAAAAAAAGAAAAGAGGATTGCTCAGAGCTGGATTAACTCTTTGTGGCAAGACTGGGCAGAGATGATAGGGAATCTTATACTCTACATTGTGACAGAAAAAAAATCTAGTTTATATCCACTTTAAGATGAAAAATACAAAAGCCCCTTAACCACTTGCCAACCAGGCCAATTCTGACATTTCTCTCCTACATGTAATACTCATATTTTTTTTGCTAGAAAATTACATAGAACCCCCAAACATTATATATGTTTTTTTTTTTTTGGCAGAGACCCTAGAGAATGCAATGGCGGTCATTACGCAGATTAAATAGATACCTAACATGTCATGCTTCAAAATTGCACACGCTCGTGGAATGGCGCCAAACTTCGGTACTTACAAATCCCCATAGGCGACACTTTACATTTTTTTTACTGGTTACATGTTTTCAGTTACAGAGGAGGTCTAGGGCTAAATTAAATTGACACCTCACACCATTTTCATATGTGGGCGGGACTTACATATGTGTTCGCTTCTGCGTGCAAGCACACAGGGACAGGGGCACTTAAAAACCACTGGCCTTAAAAAGGACATTTTTTTTATTTTTTAAAGTGTAATTGTGAGATCTGAGGTCTTTTTTATCATTAATCATGTGGCATAGCATCCCTCTGAAGCACTTTGGTGTCATCAACACTTCTCTTTTAATCCTCGGACGTTTCCCCCCCAAATGAATTTCATAAAGAGGGTACATATCTGATAAAGAAAGGTCTTTGGAATTGGAATCGGTAATGCCTGAAACAAATACAGGATTTTCAAAAGGGTCCACATTTTGATTATATTGATCCGACCAAATCACGAATGTAGTCCGTTTTGCCATTTGTCTAAGAGCGATTTTATTCGATTATATACTGGTGGAAAGTTTATCTTAAAGGTGTCTTTTTCCTTTGATGGTATATGTGTGCCCAGGTATTTAAGAGATGATCCCCACCTAAATTCAAAGTTAGACTGTATGTTGTTACGTAGTAACGGAGGAGTTGCAATGCTCATGGCCTCAGATTTAATATGATTTATTTTTAAATTGGATACGGTGCCATATTTCTCAATCTCTTCTACTAAGTTAGGAAGCGAGATATGTGGGCATGACATAGAGATTAGTATATCATCTGCGTATGCTGACACTTATATATTTCTACATGTTGATTATATCCCCCCCTTTAGGCTCGGTTCACACTGGAACAATCCGGCACAATAAATGTACAGCTTTCATAAGCTACAAATCTGCTATTCTAAACTCAACAGAAGCCATGATGAAGAGAGTAGATTTGGTCCCCTGAAACTTGGGCGCATCTGCAAATCCTGCTGAAATCATTTTAGTGTAAAAAACAAATTTAGACTCTAATCTTTTGGTGTGGCATTCGTGTTCTTCACTTTTCCTGCAATTTCACCTTAAAGTGGTCTTGGAAGTCTTTCTGTATATAACAGCTGTCAGCTAACCCAAAAGTGTTGCACTTTTTGACTCTTCATAACCTGTGGAGAATAACTTTGGGGATCCATCGCCATCTGTCCACATCTCTAAAGGCATGTGTTGTGTACTGGGGACAAATTTGGGAAATTAAGTGCCATAATTAAAAAGATTGCGATTTAGATTGGTCTACTATATCTAGAACCAATCATATCGGGGATACTGACTCACCAAAATTAATTAGTGGTGCCCTCAGAACAAAACCAATACTGTATAAAAAAAATAGGTGGGAAAGAGCCAACTAAGCTAAGCTAACAAAAGTACAAACCGCAGTTTCTCCTCCAAAAACGTTATTGATTATCTGAAAAAATGTCAACAATTACCAAAAACATGAAATGATTTGCACAAAATAAAGTATAAAAAAGAACAACGTTGTCACACACATGCCAGCACTCTTACACCAAACCAGCAGAAAAGACAAAAATCAATGCATTTATCAAACAGGGTCCTAGGCAACTGCTGGTATATTAGCCATATGGCAGTGCATCGAACAGCTGACATCTAGGCTCAGTATTGACCCAGTCTGTTGCAATGAGCCCACTTAATTGGCGGGACTGGAAAGTAATTAAGTCTAGGGGCCCCAATACAATGAGATATAATCATTCAGTAGGTCTTATGCCGCGTACACACGGTCGTTTTTTGCGATGAAAAAAAACGTTGTTTTTTAAAACGTCATTTAAATTGATCGTGTGTGGGCAAAACGTCGTTTTTTGTCTTAAAAAAAACGACCAAAAAAAAATTCCAACATGCTTGAATTTTTTGTGTCGTTTTTCAAAACGTCGGTTTTTGTTTCACAAAAAGTCACCGTGTGTAGCAACGTGAACGTAACCTCGCTTTTTGTGAAAAAAACGACGGTGTGTAGGCAACATCGTCTTTGAAAACTGACGTTTCAAATACGTTGTTTTTTAATTCACAGAAAACGTCGTTTTTTTTCATCACAAAAAATGATCGTTTGTATGCGGCATTAGTCTATTCAAATCAGACAGGGAGCTTCGGTTTACACAACTGTGGATCGTTCATTAAGCATCAAACAGTGCATAACTTGCTGCACTACACGCGTTCTTTATATCTTGGAATATCCATGTCATAAACCGGATGTAGGTAAAATCAAGCATTCGTTGAAAATCTGTATAGGTGAACACTAAAGCAGCAGTATACATACTGTAGCAAGGACAATCAGACCCCCAATTGCACAACACTTTGCACTCTTAAAGGGGTTGTAAAGAATTTTTTTTCCCGTAAATAGCATTCTTTACCTTAGTGCAGTCCTCCTTCACTTACCTCACCCTTCCATTTTGCTTTTGAATGTCCTTATTTCTTCTGAGAAATCCTCACTTCCTGTTCTTTTGTCTGTAACTACAAACACTAATGCAAGGCTTTCTCCCTGGTGTGGAGAAAGCCACTTTAGGGGGGAGGGGGCGAGCAGGCAAGTCAGGACACTCTCTACTTTGCAGATAGAGAAAGGAGCTGTGTGTTAGTAGGCTTCCTGACACTCCTTCTCGCCCCCTTCTTCCTCAAGAGGCTTTCTCCACACGAGGAAGAAAGCCTTGCATTACTGTGTGGAGTTAGACAGAAGAACAGGAAGTGAGGATTTCTCAGAAGAAATAAAAACATTTAAAAGCAAAATGGAAGGATGAGGTAAGTGAAGGAGGACTTCACTAAGGTAAAGAAAGCTATTTAGGGGAAAAAAAAAATTCCTTTACAACCCCTTTAAATAAGAGGCAACCAGATGGGCTGAAAATAAAGGGCTAGATTCATGTAGAATCGCCTATATTTGTGCGGACGTAGCGTATGCTTTTTACACTACGCCGCCGCAACTTTTACAGGCAAGTGCTTTATTCACAAAGCACTTGCCTGTAAAGTTGTGGCGGAGTAGCGTAAATGGCCCTTCGTAATTCAAATTGGGCGGGTAGGGGGCATCTATTATTTAAATGAAGCGCGATCCCGCGCCGAACGTACTGCGCATGCGCTGGCCGTGAAAGTTTTCAAGTGTGCATGCTCCAAATCACGCCGCAAATTGTCAATGTAAGCGACGTGAACGTAACGTACAGCCAGCCCCATTCTACATCGACTTACGCAAACAACGTAAACGACGTCTGTCCCGACGTCCATACTTAACATTGCCTTTGCCTCATATAGCAGGGAGAACTTTAACGTAAACGACGTAAACAGATACGCCGGCCGGGAGCACGTTCGGGAATCGGCGTATAGGCTCATTTGCATATTTTAGACAGGAACGCCACCTAGCGTCCAGCCTAAAATATGAAAATAAGATTCAATGGCGTAAGAGACTTATGTCAGTTGGATCTAATGGAAATCTATGCGTTACTGATTCTATGAATCAGTCGCATAGATAGGAGGGCTCAGACGCAGAGATAAGACGGCTAATCTGGAGATAAACCGCCTTATCTCTTTCCTGAATCTGGCCCAAAGGGTTTATTTGCATTGAAACTATCTAATTGTATGGGTGACTTTGACACAGTACTTTTAAAAAAAGAAATATAATGGATTTTTAGATTCGGACATTTGGTCCCTAAAGGCTTAATTACCAAACTGAACCTACAAGTGTTCCTGAACCCGTAAGGTACATGTCTGAGCACCTAGTTGGAATATAAAATAGTAAATTCAATCTATGTTGTATTTCAATGCCAAAGGAGGACAGATAGATGTATTGGATCTTAGACCTGGATTATGGATAACTCTTTTTGTCTTCTGTTGTTGTTACTTGCTAGTAACTTATTAGTAAAGTCTCCTTTACAGTTATAGATCTGTGATATGCATGAGGTTCACTCTACTAACAGGTATTCCTGTGATTTTGGCAAACTATTTTGACATTAGGCTGTGTCTACTGTTTTCTTACTTGACTACAAAATGCTCACTCTATTACAATGTTATGATTGAGAAAAAAACAGTGACAGTGTTTTAAGACTAACATAGCTGACTAGTGTGCCTTTGTTTTTATACTCCGGTCCCCATTCTCATTTTAGCTGTTGCATGTTTTTTAGGCCAGTTGTGCTACAGCACACCTAAAGAAACACTGATATAGATAAAAAAAAATGCAGAAGGTTTAAGGTGCAGGCACCTAGTTATGCCCCTGCATACCTACAGCATCCTTTTTAAACCTTGTTGTGCCCAAATGCCTGGACATTCTGATGGGCAAAGAGCAATCACTTGGTAGTGCCAGAGCTTGCAGCTGGGCTTAGCTGCAAGCTCTGGCACTACCAAGTGATTGCTCTTTGCCCATCCTTACATATTCCAATATTCCTATGCGGGAGCGGGAAATCTTAACAAAAAATAGTAGTTGCTTTTTTTTTTTAATTGCTATTTTTTTTTGAGTCCTTTGAACCAAAAAATAAATAAAATATATACATTTTAGTTGAAACTCAATAAAGCTGTTAAGATTTTTCACCACCGGTATCAAAAATAACATTCAGTATTTAAACCAAGATTGTTTTTGGTTTTACAACTCCTTGTTAATTCATCACTGAAAACTACAGGCCGTTAGGCACTGATGGCCAAAAAAAGTAAAAGTAGCTTTATCACTTGAGATAGAAACTCTGAGTAGCAATGTAAAGGAGTGTACAATCAAGAAGCACGGCGCGCTCTGTGATTAGTGATTCGCGGCCCCTTACCACATGATCAGCTGTCAGCCAATGACAGGTGATCATGTGATGTAAACAGAAGATCGATAATCGACCCGAGGAAAAAATAACAAGCTGATTACCGGCTTCTGTCAGAGGGACATCGGTCCCAAAAGGGAGAGACACTGCTGCTATGAAGTGCCCACCAGTGCCACCTGCCAGTGCCCAAAAGTGCCACCTACCAATGCATATCTGTGCTGCCCACCAGTGCCACATACTAGCACTTACCATTGCAACCTATCAATGCTCACCAGTGCCACCTATCAGTCCCCATCAGTGTTGCCACTTACTGCCGATCAGTGCCTCATCATCAGTGCCACCTATCAGTGCTGCTTATGAGTGTCACCTACCAGTGCCTATCAGTGCCGCCTTTCAGTGCTACCTATCAGTGCCCTTCAGTGCCACCCATCAGTGCAATCCATCACTGCCACACATCAGTGCCGCCTCTCAGTGCCACCTCTCAGTGCCCACCAGTGCTGCCTTATCAGTGCCTATCAGTGTTGCCTTATTAGTGCCTATAATGCAGCCTATCAGTGCCCATCAGTGCACTTTAAAGGAGGAGAAAAAAATATATATATTTTTTTTTATGTAATTTTTTTAAATTGTTTTGCAAAAAAAAAAAAACTCAGCAGTGATTAAATACCACCAAAAAAAAGCTCTAGTCTTATGAAAAAATCAAAAATGACAGTGCTGAAAATTGTTCTGGGCAGGAAGGGGGTTTAAGTGCCCAGTAAGCAAGTAGTTAAATATTGCATGTCTAAAAGAGTTGTCAAATTTTCACATAATGCGTTCTTAAACTCTAGGGACCCTCCAATGTCATATAAACAAGGGAGTAATAGCTTTATTTTACTGATTGTTAAACAGTACAGTACTTCCCCGAAATGCTGCATAACATTATCTAGCTTCCCGTTGCACACATTTGATTTCTTCCTTGCTGTCTGGATGCCAAGATGTAAAAATAAACTGTTGTCTCTATTAGGCAACATACTAGCTCTGATTGTGAAGAAAACACACCTCAGTCCCAGCCAAGTAACAATAGCCTCGTGTAAACAAAACCCAGACAATGGACTCACACATTTTCCAAAGCAGCTGGACCAAGATGAAACTTTGAACATGACATTTCTGAGTCACAAAGGAATGGTTGGGTATTTGAAGGGCAACTTGCACACTTCCTCCATTTATTTTGAAGGTGGAATGTTATAATTAGTAGGTATACCATCTATTTCTCCAGAAATTTATATAAGGTCATAGGAGGTTATTGTAAAGCTTGTCTGCATAATGCTTAATATGAAGACTGGGTTTATTAGTCACAATTATAGTTTCATAGTTGGTAAGCTTGAATAAAGACATCAGTCCATCCAGTTCACCTGTGTGGATGTATGAGTATGCATGTATTCATGTCTCTACCAATTTCCATATCCCTATATTTTGCATTTACTAAGATGCCCGTCTAATAGCTTTTTGAACTTACCAACAATCTCTGCTGACACCACAAATTGTGGAAGGGAGGTCCACTCCACACCCTTATTATTATACACACGCTTGGTTCGTCTGATAAAAACAAACCGATGGATTTTTTCATCAGATATTCGATGAAGCTGACTTTCATCAGTCTTGCCTACACACCATCGGTTAAAAATCCGATCGTGTCCAACTCGGTGACGTAAAACACAACGACGTGCAGAGAAAAATGAAGTTCAATGCTTCTGAGTATGCGTCGACTTGATTCTGAGCATGCGTGTTTTTTTGACCGATAGATTTCCCCACAGACGATCATTTTTTTTCTATTGTTTTTTTTTTTTTTTTTAACGATACGAACATTTTAAAACAGGTTCTATTTTTTTTTTTACTGATGGGGAAAAAAACAGATGGGGCTCACACATGATTAGTTTGTCTATCGGTCCGTTTTCATCAGACGAACCGATCATGTGTACAGGACATTACTCCTCTAACAGTAAAGAAGTCCCTACACAGTTTATGTGATTAAACTGCTTTTCCAACTTCAATGAATCACCTTGTCTTTTTAAGTGACCTGAGACTGAATAGTTGTTTCCCCTATGTTAGGATCACCATTTAGATATTTGTATATTGCAATTAGGGATGAGCCGTACCAATAGCCCCCCCCCCCCCCCCGGTTCGGTCATGCGAACAGACAAAAAATTTGTTCAAACATGCAGACACTGTTAAAGTCTATGGGACACATCAAAAGTGCTTTAAAGGCTGATATGCAAGTTATTGTCATAAAAAGTGTTTGGGGACCTGTGTCCTGCCCCAGGACATGTATCAATGCAAAAAGAGTTCTAAAAACTGCAGTTTTTACCTGGGGGTGTCTATAGTATGCCTGTAAAATAGCGCATTTTTCCTGTGTTTAGAACAGTCCCTTCACAAAATGACATTTCGAAAGGTAAAAAAACTAAAACTAAAACTACTCGTGGCTATAATGAATTGTCATGTCCCAGCAATACAGATAAACGTCATTGAAAAAAACGACATGTGTGGGGGTCTGGTATGGATATTAAGGGGAACCCTGTGAAAAAATAAATGGCATAGGGTCCTCCTCAAAATCCATATCAGACCCTTCAGGTCTGGTATGGATTTTAGGGGGAACCCCGCACAAAAAAATGGCATGGGGTTCCCCCCAAAAATCCATACCAGACCCTTATCCGAGCACACAACTTGGCAGGCTACAGGAAAATTGGGGGACGAGACAGCGGTACGTAAAAAGTCAGACAGAAGCTTTTCATCGGATATTCCGTCTGTGTGTATGCCCCATCTCATTTTTAGATAGAGAACATGTTCTCAATTTTTCCGATGAACATTTTCTTGGAATTTCCGTTCGTCTGGATGCAATTCCGGCGGACTAAAAACCACACATGCTCATAATCAAGTCGACGCAGGCTCGGAAGCATTGAACTTCATTTTTCTCGGCTCATCGTAGTGTTGTACGTCACCCTGTTCTTGACGGTCGGAATTTGGTGTGACCGTGTGTATGCAAGACAGCTTGAGCGGGAATCCGTCGGAACTCCGTCAGGAAAACCGGTGTGTGTACAGGGCATTAGAAGAAAACCTGTTACAGTCTGCAAAAGACTTGAGACTGTGGCGGAGGTTCACCTTCCAGCAGGACAACAACCCTAAACATACAGCCAGAGCTACAATGGAATGGTTTAGATCAAAGCATATTCATGTGTTAGAATGACCCAGTCATAGTCCAGACCTAAATCCAATTGAAAAACGATGGCGAGACTTGAAAATTGCTCCATCCAATCTGATAGAGCTTGAGCTATTTTGAAAAAGAAGAATGGACATTTCACTCTCTAGATGTGCAAAGCTGGTAGAGACATCCCCCAAAAAAACGTGCTGCTGTAATTGAAGTGAAAGGTGGTTCTACAAAGTATTGACTCAGGGGGCCGTCATAACGCTCTCAAACGAGTCGGCTCTCTCCCAGGGATAGCACAGATTAGGCTGCTAGGCAGGCAGGCTCCTGCAAACCCCTTGCTGCATGATACAATCTGCAGCCCTAGGACCAGCTCCTTCCTCCCCCTGGACTCCCTCTTCTCCAGATAGGACCCTGTCTTTCTTAGGGTACTCTACCACCACCTCCCCTGCAAACCGTTGGCGGCCGTCCTTTTCAGGACAAGCCGCTACTACTTGCGGCTCTCCCCCTCTCCTCTACCCCTCATCACCACCCACACCACCATCCACAGTCGGGGCACCCCCCCCCCCCGCCGCCTTTCTGGCTCAGTTCTGCCGCTTCTCCCCGATCCCGCCGTTATCCGCGCCAGCCTGCTCACATTCGCGGCCGCGCGGCTTAGGAAAGACCGCGGCTTCAGCCGCGGCCTAGCGGCGCGCCGCTCCTACGCCCAGGAGAAAAACCCTACACAGCCCAAAATACCCCCCCTACCCCTGGAGGATCCCATCCACCCCCAGTGAACCATCCAGTTCACCATAGCCATCCATCCACCCAGCCGACAACCCCTCAGCATATGCCCTGTGTCTTGGTCTGTGGCCATCTTGGTACACCCCAGAAGCAGAGACACCTCTCACCCCCCCCCCTTCCTTCTTCACAACCAATACTGCTTGATCCAGGGTTCTTCTCCGATCGCCTCCCAGGGATCAGGAAGGAATTTTTTTATCCCTGGCCTCCGCACATTGGCTCAGCACGGCCAGGGTTTTTTTTTGCCTTCCTCTGGACCAAGCCGGGAGAGAGGATTCAATGAATCCCCCCTCCATCGCCATTTAAACATCACAGCCCCCCCCCCCCCCCCAACATCTGCAACTATGGCTCTTTTGCAATATTCTGCAGAAACCATTTGGGGTCTGAGGCGATTCGCCACAGTCTTACCAGCCGTCACCAAAAAGGCCTTAAAATTAGAGCAACTATTGAGAACCGATCGACGATCGACTATCAAGAGTTTCAGCCATTTACCCCAGCTTAAGCACATATCATGTGCTCTGATCAACGCAAGATCGGCAGTAAAACACCGATCAGAAATCCATGATTTTATTCTACAATATGATTTAGACTGCCTCTTTATTACGGAAAGCTGGCTCACAGCCGACTGTAACACCATTCTAGGAGAACTGGTGCCAGAAAACTACCGCATTATAATGGAAAACAGAATAGGGCAAAGAGGAGGAGGCCTGGCGGTGATCCACAGGATTCATCTGGCGATCACCAAACCAGTCCTTCAAAATCCTCTTCCATTCATGGAAACCCTTACCCTGCAACTGCAAGCAAACCCCCAGGAGACCGTCCACATTCTGCTCTGCTATAGGCCACCCGGGCCAAAATCGCAGCTACTCACATCATTGACGGAGTTTATCTCCACTTATACCCTTAACAGCAAACACCTTTTGCTGCTCGGGGACTTCAATCTCTGGGCAAACTCCTCACAGGATCCTGTTGCCGACGCCTGTATTGACCACTTGGAAGGATTAGGGCTACAGCAACTAGTATGTGGGCGCACACATGTTTCAGGTCACACGCTGGACTTAATTTTCAGACAAAATCTGAAAATAAGCATTATGGAAAATGAACCATTGCCATGGACAGATCACCATGCAATTAAATTCATAATTCCCAAAATCCCCCCATTGAGAAAAACACCCAAGCCGGTGACAATACACTGGACTAGATCTCATAAGAAGCTCCATTCGGAACTCTTCAAATCTACCTTGGGAAATAAAATAAAAATAATCCAACCACTTCTAACAGCCTCAGAAACACTGGATGCCATAAACGCAGCCCTACTACAGTCAGCCGACTTAGTAGCACCGAAACGCAAAACCCGCATCCAGAAAAACAAGTCCGGCTGGTTCAACAACCAACTGTTACTACTGAAGCAAGAGCGCAGAAGAGCGGAAGCCGCTTGGAAAAGAATCGCTTCAGAGAAGAACCTCATCATCTACAAGGAATTAACAAGAAAATACCATAAAGAAATCTTTAAAGCCAAGAAACATAATTTTTCTGCGGCTATCAATAGCGCTTTAAATCGTCGCCCGCGAACTCTTCAAGTTGGTCACTCAGACCATGAACCCAGGTTGCCTGGAAGCCCCCAATTCAGACACCCAAGAATTTTGCGATGAACTATCGGATTTCTTCATTAATAAAATTGAGGGAATTCGGGAAAGCATTCGGCAAATCAATACCCCCCTCAACCCCCGTCCCAACCAACCACATAACATCCACAGAAACCATGGACAATCAACGATGTTCACTCTGGAACCCATCTCCATAGAGACCACTAAAAATATCATCGGTACTTTGCGAAACAGCACAGCGCCTAATGATATTATCCCCACTAAACTGCTGAAGAAATGTGCCGACATCTTGGCACCACCTATCACGCAACTAATAAACCAGTCATTTAAGGAAGGCATAGTGCCCTCCCGGCTGAAAGAGGGCACAATCACGCCCATCTTGAAAAAGCCTACCCTGGATCCCAAGGACCCAACTCACCGCCGTCCCATAACAGGCCTTAACGTTCTCTCCAAGGTAATGGAAAAAGTAGTGGTACAACAGCTGCAACAGCATCTGGATACCCACAACCTACTTGATCCATTTCAATCAGGCTTCCGTCCTGGACACGGAACGGAAACAGCATTACTCAAAATATGGGATGACGCTCTCGAGGCCGCAGACGAAGGAGAATCCTCTCTCCTGGTTCTGCTGGACCTAAGCGCAGCCTTTGACACTGTAGACCACAAACTTTTATTGACTCGGCTGGCTGAGGTAGCCAGAGTCGCAGAAGGTGATCTACCATGGTTTTCCTCCTTTTTGGAAAACCGATCACAAACAGTGAAATTGGGACCTTTCACCTCTGAAAAACGCACGGTGTCATGTGGAGTCCCTCAAGGATCCCCTTTGTCACCGGTGCTCTTCAACATCTATCTTCGCCCTCTCTTTGAAATTATCAGTAGCCAAGACCTACTTTATCACTCATATGCAGACGACACGCAACTGTATTTTCGCATCTGCAACAAAAAGGATCATCATCTCAGTTTAGAGAATTGTCTCTCTTTGATAGAAAACTGGATGACTAAGAGTTATCTTAAACTCAACAGTTCCAAAACAGAACTTCTTCTGTTTCATGCCAGTCGCAAGAGTCAACTGGCAACTACTTGGAAACCCCCGCCCATTTTGGGCCAGATCATCACCCCTAGCGCCAAAGTCAAAAGTCTAGGCGTCATCTTCGACACCTACATGACTATGGACGCACAAATAGGGTCAGTAGTCAGCGGATCTCACCATCTGCTGCGCCTACTACGCAGACTTACCCCATTTATCCCCAAAGAAGACGTAGCAGTCGTGGTAGGAACAATTGTAAACTCCAGATTGGACTATGCAAATGCCCTTTACCTCGGACTCCCTAAGTACCAAATCGCTCGTCTGCAAGTCGTTCAAAATACGGCCGCCAGACTTGTGACTGGGAAAAAACCCTGGGAATCCATCTCCCCTTCACTGAGAACCCTTCATTGGTTGCCAGTAAAGGACAGAATTGCTTTCAAAGCACTCTGTCTGACACATAAGTGCATCCATGGGAAGGCCCCGCAATATCTATGCGAAAAGATAGAAGCCCACAATTCCAATCGCGTTCTGCGATCCACCGACCAAAATCTGGTCAAGGTACCCAAAGCCAGATACAAGTCCAAAGGAGAAAGAAGGTTTGCTTTCCAAGGTCCCAGACTATGGAACGCTTTACCAACCAACATTCGGTTGGAGGAAAACCACCTGACCTTCAGAAGACAGATTAAAACTCTGCTCTTTTGATGTCAAGAGACACAGAAACAACAAGCGCCCAGAGGCGATTTAGTTCGCATGTGCCACGCTATATAAGTTTTTCATTCATTCATTCATTCATTCATAAAAAAGCAAACCACACTTTTGACATATTTATTTGTAAAAAAAAATTAAAACGATTTATAATTTTCCTTTCACGTCACAATTATGTGCCACTTTGTGTTGGTCTATCACAAAAAATCCCAATAAAATACATTTAGATTTTTGGCTGTAACATGACACAATGTGAGGAATTTCAAGGGGTATGAATACTTTTTTAAGGCACTGTACCTATCCTGCATACCCTGCATAAAAAAGATCTTTGTACTTATGTATTTTAAGTCTGCTCCGGGAAGGTTATGTGATTCTGCAGCTCCAGCTCCCCTGTGTGTTTGATAACAGCTGCCGAAATGTCTCCCAAAGGCTCCTATGTCCCATCCATTGTCGACACTCCCTCCTCTCCTCTGCGCGCAATGATACAGGGGAGTCAGAGCTGCATAATCATTAGACCAAAGCAGATTAAAAACAGGTAAGTAAACCTGTTTTTTTTTTTAAAACAAGGTGGGCAGGATAGGTAAGAAGAAGGGCGAGAAAAATAGTATATTTAAATACAGCTTAGGCTGGGTTCACACTACGATTTTCCCATCCGTCAGCCGCATACGATTTATATGAAAAAACGTATGCGGCTGAAACGGATTGAACCGTACGTAAACGTATGCGTTTATAAAACGTATACGGTTTCAAAAAGTGCGTACGGTTCCATCCGGTTTTGATTAAAAAAAACGCATACGTTTTTGGAATTAGTGTCATTTAATAAAAAAAGATTTTCTTGTTTTGAAAATGCGCATGCGCAGGCGAAAAACGCATACGGTTTATACGTATGGAACCGCACATATGTGCGTTTTCCATTGACTTTAATGTTAAAAAATTGCGTTTGCCATACGGTTTCAAAAACAACGGACTCAAAACCGTGGTCGAACACGGTTTTGTGTACTGTTAGCCACTTAAGACCCGGACCAATACGCTGGTAAATGACCCAAGGTGTTTTTGCGATTCGGCACTGCGTCGCTTTAACAGACAATTGCGCGGTCGTGCGACGTGGCTCCCAAACAAAATTTGCGTCCTTTTCTTCCCACAAATAGAGCTTTCTTTTGGTGGTATTTGATCACCTCTGCGATTTTTATTTTTTGCGCTATATACAAAAATAGAGCGAAATTTTTGAAAAAAAAACACTATTTTTTACTTTTTGTTAAAAAAAAATCAAATAAACTAAATTTTAGTCAAACATTTAGGCCAAAATTTATTTAGCCACATGTCTTTAGTAAAAAAAAAAAACGCAATAAAAAAAATAGCTACCTAGCGGGAACAGCGACACTAATACAGCGATCAGAAAAATGATCGCTTAGTGACGCTGGCAATAGGGAGTGGAAGGGTTAACTAGGGCGGTGATCAGGGGGTTAAAACTTTATTAGGGGGGGTGGGGGGGGCTATCCTGAACCTAACACTAACTGTTTTTTACACTGCCTGTCACACTGACACTAAATGCAGTGATTAGATCACTGCATTCAGTGACACTGTGACAGGGGGGTGGGGGGGGGGGGGGGCGATCACAAGGGGTTAATATGCCTATGTGAGTGTGTGTCAGTGTTGTGTTGGTGCACACTTACTTGTGGTGTCTTCTCTCATCAGCAGCGCTGGGAAACAGCGCTGCGATGAGAGATTACATCATTTCCTCCTTCCTGTGTAAACACAGGAGGAGGAAGTGACAGGATGGGAGCGCGCTCCCATTAGCTGGGAGCGATTGCGGGGGGGTGGGTATTCGCCGACATCCGCCCGCAGATCCCGGATCGCTCCCGGAGGCCAGGGGGACCCCCGCACGCCGCGGAGGGGGTCCCGATGGGACCCCCGAACCGCACTTAGGCGGGGACGTAAATTTACGCCCTTGTGCCTGTACGTGCCATTCTGTGGCCATATATGTGCGTGCGGGGGTCCTTAAGTGGTTAAAAAACGTTTTGCCAGCAAATCGTACGCACCCGGATGCATCTGAGTGCATACGATTTGCAATGCATTGTCTATGTATGCGTTTTCCCGTACGGGCCCGTACGTTTTCAAAACTGAAATCGTATGCGGCTGACGGATGGGAAAATCGTAGTGTGAACCCAGCCTTACCTGTAATATTCTTTTCTTGAGCATACATCACGGGACACAGAGCCTTAATTACTTAATGGGTTATGTAGTCACTACAGGTGATTGGACACTGGCAAACTCAATTAAAATTGAGTTCCTCCCCTATAAACCCCTCCTATATAGAGAGTACCTCAATTTTGTGGCAAAGCAACAAGTGTCCCACGTTTAACTCCGAAGAGGGGCAGGAGCTCTGTGTCCCGTGATGTATTCCCAAGAAAAGGATTTTACAGGTAAGCTATATTAAAAAATCCTATTTTCTTGCACAGAGCCTTAATTACTTAATCGGATGTCCCATATCAATGCTAAAATTGAAGGGAGGGAGACACAGATCAGAAATAAGACTGCCATTGGGCCAGAGAATCTATACTGCTGCCTGCAGTACACTATGCCGGAAGACAGCATCCTCGTACCCTCTCACATCTACCTGGTAGAACTTAGTAAATGTATGGACCAAAGACCAAGTAGCAGCCTTACAGATCTGCGCCATGGATTCAACATGCAATAGTAGATTTCTACACTACCTGGCCCTTCCTTGGGCCTTGTGGCAGAATAAACAGACAATCAGTCTTTCGTATCTGAGCCGTAGCTTCCAGATAAACCTTCACCGTTCTTACAACATCTAGAAAGTGTAGACTCTCTTCCTCCGTAGACTGCGGATTTGGAAAAAAAGAAAAAAAATTATATCTTGATTCAGATGAAGTCCTGAAACCACCTTGGGTAAGAAGGTCGGGTGAGGCTGTAGCACCACCCTGTCTTCATTAATAATCATATACGGTTCTTTACAAGAAAGCCGCCAATTCCGATACCCTCCTTGCTGAGGATATGGCTACAAGAAAAAACTCCTTCTGTGTCAGACTTAGGGAAACCTGCTGTAATGGTTCAAAACGTAGCTTCTGTAAAACAGACAATACCAAATTTAAATCCCATGGGTACACGGGAGACTTAAAAGGGCAGATTTCCTTCCCTCTTGACTCTCTGAAGGAATCGTGGGAGAAGCGGAACTGGAGGGAAAGCATAAATCAGAGAATAACGATCCCATGAGATTGTCAGGGCACCCGTCCCTTGAGCACAGGGATCTCTTGTTCTTGACACAAAGTTGTCCAGCTTTGGGTTGAACCTGGAAGCCAACAGGTCCACATCTGACATATGATTTGAAACATGTTGGGGTGTAGAGACCAGACCATTCTCTTGGACTCAGCTGCTGGCGACTTAAAAAATCTGCCTGACAATTTTCTACCCCTGGATTGAAGACCGCAGATAGGCGAGGAATATGCCTTTCTGCCCAGGCCAAGATGTGATTCACCTCTTTTTGGGCATCCAGAATTCTGGTGCCTCCTTGGTGATTGATATAGGCCACGGCCGTAGCATTGTCGGACTGAACCCGAACAGGCCAGCCTTGCAGTCTGTAAGACCAAACTTTGAGGGTCAAATGAATTGCCAGAATCTCCAGAACGTTGATAGGTAGGAGCTTTTCGGCCCCAGACCACTGGGCAGATGCTTCTTCTAGCAATTTCCCCTAGCTGAGAAGGCTGGCATCTGTGGTCACCACTTTCCAGGTAACTGGAATGAAGGATTTTCCTTCTGACAGAATTTGGGGAAGTAACCACCAATTTAGGCTCTGGTGAACCTTTGGAGATAAGATCATATGAAGGTCCAGAGCCTGAACATCTTTGTTCCAAGCTGACAGAATTCTGCCCTGTAATAGCCTGAGTGAAACTGGGAATAAGGGGCAGCCTCGAATGACGCTACCATCTTTCCCAATAATCTCATGCATAGATGGATGGAATCACTTTATCACTCGGACCAAGATTCCTATGGCTTTTGCCTTTGGCTTGGGAAGTAATAACTTGCTTTGGGACATGTCTATAATAATGCCCAAGTACGCAAGGAAGATTTTTCCAGATTGAGGACCCAGCCTAGGTACTCTAAATATTCCACTGTGCTGTGGACATTGTGGCCCAAGCATGCAGCGGACTGATCTATGATCAACAGATCGTCCAGATAGGCTGTTACTGCTATGCCCCGTGCCAGTAGCCTTTGTTGGGGCCGGCGGCCAGTATTTTTGTGAACACTCGAGGTGCCGTAGCCAGCCCAAAAGTAAGGGCCACAAATTGAAAGTAGCGCTGATCCACCGCAAACCTTAGAAATCTTTGGTGAGCGGGGAATATAGGCACATGTAGATATGCATCTCTGATGTCTATTGATGCTAGGAATTCTCCTCCCTGAAGGGTGGAGACAACTGAACAGACAGACTCCATGCAAAAGGAGCAAATGTTCAGCAACTGATTCTGGGTTTTCAGATCTAGGATAGGTCTGACATTGCCGTTTGGTTTTGGAACCGTGAAAAGGTTTGAGTAGAACAACAAAGGCCTTATTTTTTCTGAATCTTTGGCAATTCTTGATCTCAGAAAACGGGGTGGCGGAAGTTCTCTGAATTCCAGCTTGTAGCCTTAGGACACTGTAGAGATGACCCACTTGTCCCGCCAGGCGTTTGCAAATTGCAGCAGCCTTCCCCCCACTTAGCCGCGCGGGGGCATCACTTCATAAGGAAGTTTTGGGATTCTGCTTAGACTTTGAACCCCAAGTCCTTTTCTGACCTTGAGCTTGGCTCTGGGCCTTTCCCCTAGTGCTAGACTGGGGAGGCTGTCGCTGGGGAAAGAGAACGCTTAAATGAAGGATGTTTGCTCTTCTTTTTTACCGGCAACAGAGTAGATTTGCCTCCGGTAATCTTTTGGATGAATTTATCCAAGTCATCTCCAAACAGGCATCCTCCCTCAAAGGAGAATGCTGCCAAGTATTTCTTGCAAGAAACCTCGGCCTCCCAATGTTTTAACCAAAGAGACCTGCGCATGTGTACCTTCAGGAGATTCAAGCGGGATGCTTGCTGAACAGAGTCCATAATCGCATCAATCTCAAAACACAAGGCCTTAGAAAGGCCCTCATAAACCTCAATCTCCTCTGTAGGGAGGAGGTTAATCATCTGCTTCATTTGTTCCTTGAGGAACTGACATACACAAATGGGTTGTGCACCGACGCTCCCCATCCAATATGATGGAGCTTGAGAGGTCTTGCAAAGAAAAATGTGACAAACTGCCCAAAAATAGGTACGTCAAGCTTGTAGCATCATACTCAAAAAGACTTGAGGCTGTAATTGGTGCCAAAAGAGCTACCCTAAAGTATTGAGCAAAGGCTGTAAATACTTACAGTATCTCACAAAAGTAAGTACACGCCTCACATTTTTGTAAATACTTTATTATATCTTTCATTGTGACAACACTGAAGAAATGACACTTTGCTACAATGTAAAGTAGTTAGTGTACAGCTTGTATAACAGTGTAAATTTGCAGTCCCCTCAAAATAACTCAACACACACACACATTAATGTCTAAAACTTTGGCAACAAAAGTGAGTACACCCCTAAGTGAAGATGTCCCAATTGGGCCCAAAGTATCAATATTTTGTGTGGCCACCATTATTTTCCAGTACTGCCTAAACCCTCTTGGACATGCAGTTTACCAGAGCTTCACAGGTTGCCACTGAATTCTTCTTCCACTCCTCCATGATGACATCACAGAGCTGGTGGATGTTAGAGACATTGCGCTCCTCCACCGTGACCTTCCATTTGAGGATGTCCCAATAGGGTTTAGGTCTGGAGACATGCTTGGTCAGTCCATCAACTTTACCCTTAGTTTCTTTAGCAAGGCAGTGGTTGTCATTGAGGTGTGTTTGGGGTTGTTTTAATGTTGGAAGGGAGGGGATCATGCTCTGCTTCAGTATATCACAGTACATGTTGGCATTTATGGCTCCCTCAATGAACTGTAGCTCCCCAGTGTCGGCAGCACTCATGCAGCCCCAGACCATGACACTCCCACCACCATGCTTCACTGTAGGCAAGACACACTTGTCTTTGTAATCCTCACCTTGGTCTCATCAGACCACAGGATATATTTCCAGTAATCCATGTCCTTAAGCCCCATACACACTATCAGTTTTTCTGCAGGTTTTTGTCTTCAGGTTTACCAAAAACATCTAATATGAGGTCAAACCTTAGAAGTTTTAATTTGTATGCAATCAGGCAGACCCTTCCACCAGGCCCGGAATGGCCATATGGCATACCGGGCAAATGGACGGTGGGCCGCTGCGGCCCGCGAATGGCCCTCGCGGCACGGGGCCAATTGCGGCCCGCGAACGGCCCTCGTGGCCCACGAACGGCCCTCGCGGCCCACGAACGCCCCCCGGCGGCTATTGAGCCTCACTGTGCCCATCAAATGCAGCCACTGGGCCCATCAAATGCTGCTACTGGGCCGCATCAATTGTCATCACTGTGCCGTGCCATCAAACACAGCCACTGTGCCACCAATTGTCACCACTGTGCCATGCCATCAAACACAGCCACAGTGCCATCACTTGTCACCACTGTGCCATGCCATTAAACGCAGTCACTGTGCCATCAATTGTCACCACTGTGCCATGCCATCAAACGCAGCCACTGTGCCATCAATTGTCACCACTGTGCCATGCCATCAAACACAGCCACTGTGCCATCAATTGTCACCACTGTGCCATGCCATCAAACTCAGCCACTGTGCCATGCCATCAAACGCAGCCACTGTGCTATGCCATCAAAAGCAGCCACTGTGCCCTTTAATTGTCGCCACTGTGCCAATTGATGCCACTGTGCCCATTAATGCAACTGTGCCTATTGATGCCACTGTGCCCATTGATGCCACTGTACCCATTGTCGCCACTGTGCCCATTGTCACAGCTAAGCCAGAAGGGGCTGCTGAGCCAGAGGGTGCTCCGGCGCCCTCTATAGATGCACTGCCACTGTTTATCTATCTATCTATCTATCTATCTATCTATCTATCTATCTATCTATCTATCTATATATCTATCTATCTATCTTTCTTTCTATCGTTATCTATCTTCCTTCTTTTCTATCTTTTTTTATCTATCTATCTAGATCTATCTACCTATCTTCCTTCCTTCTCTTCTTGTTTTCTATCATTATCTATCTTCCTTTCTTACTATCTTCTATCTTTATCTATCTGCCTTCCTTACTATCTTCTATCTTTGTCTATCTATCTATCTATCTATCTATCTATCTATCTATCTATCTATCTATCTATCTTCCTTCCTTTCTTTATCTACCTTTCTTTCTGTATCTTTCTGTATCCTTCCTTCTCTTATTTCTTTCTATCTTTATCTTTCTTTATCTATCTATCTTCCTTCCTTCCTTCCCTTCTTTCTTTCTTTCTTTCTTTCTTTCTATCTATCTATCTATCTATCTATCTATCTATCTATCTATCTATCTATCTATCTATCTATCTATCCATCCTCCCCTCTTGCTTTCTATCTATCTATCTATCTATCTATCTATCTATCTATCTATCTATCTATCTATCTATCTATCTATCTATCTATCCATATTCCCTTCTATCTTTATCTATCTATCTATCTATCTATCTATCTATCTATCTATCTATCTATCTATCTATCTATCTATCTATCTTCCTTCCCTGCTTTCTTTCTATTTTATTCATTCTTTCTTTATCCATCTTCCTTCCTTTCTATCTATCTATATCTATCTATCTTCCTTCCTTCCCTTCTTTCTTTCTATCTGTATCTATCTTTCTTTATATATCTTCCCTCCTATATATCTATCTTTCTTTATATATCTTCCTTCCTATCTATCTATCTATCTATCTATCTATCTATCTATCTATCTATCTATCTATCTATCTATCTATCTATCTTCCTTCCTTCCCTTCTTTCTATATTTATCTATCTTTATTTCTTTATCGATCTTCCTTCCCTTCTTTCTTTCTATCTTTTTTTATCCATCTTCCCTTCTTGATTTCTATATTTATCTTTCTTTCTCTATCTATCTATCTTCCTTCCCTTCTTTCTTTCTTTCTTTCTATATTATTCATTCTTTCTTTATCCATCTTCCTTCCTTTCTATCTGTATCTATTTATCTATCTTCCTTCCTTCCCTTCTTTCTTTCTATCTTTATCTATCTTTCTTTATCTTCCTTCCTTCCTATCTATCTCACTTCCTCCCCTTCTTTTTTTCTATCTTTTATCTTTCTTTATCTTCCTTCCTTCTATCTGTATCTATCTTTTTTCTTCTATCTATCTATCTATCTATCTATCTATCTATCTATCTATCTATCTATCTATCTATCTATCTATCTATCTATCTATCTATCTATCTTTATCTCACCCCACATCCCGTCATTAACCCCTGCTGTGCCCCCTGGGCTGCTCAGTCTAAAATGCCCGGGCCTATTTTTTGTCCCAGTCCGGGCCTGCCTTCCACTACATGGTTTCTGTAAAACCTGAAGACAGAAACCTGCAGAAAAACTGATAATGTGTATGGGGCATTAGTCTGCTTGTTTTCAGCAAACTGTTTGCAGGCTTTGTTGTACATCATCTTTTGAAGAGGCTTCCTTCTGGGACGACAACCATGCAGAACATGATTTGATGCAGTGTGTGGCGTATGGTCTGAGTACTGACAGGCTGACCCCCCACCCCTTCAATCTCTTCAGCAATGCAGGCAGCACTCATACATCAATTTCCCAAAGACAACCTCTGGATATAACGCTGAGCACGTGCACTGAACCTCTTTGGTTGACCATTCTGAGGCCTGTTATGAGTGGAGCCTGTCCTGTTAAACCACTGTATGGTCTTGGTCACCATGCTGTAGCTCAGTTTCAGGGTCTTGGCAATCTTCTTATAGCCTAGACCATCTTTATGTAGAGCAACAATCTTTTTGTTCAGATCCTCAGAGAGTTCTTTGGGGTGCCATGTTGAACTTCCAGTGACAGTATGATAGAGTGAGAGTGATAACACCAAATTTAACACACCTGCTCCCCATTTACACCTGAGACCTTCTAACACTGGGGAGGGAAATGGCTAAATGGGCCCAATTTGGACATTTTCACTTGTTGCCAGCAGTTTAGACATTAATGGCTGTGTGTTGAGTTATTTTGAGTGGACAGTAAATTTACACTGTTATACAAGCTGTACACTCACCACTTTACATTGTAGCAAAGTGTCATTTCTTTAGTGTTGTCACATAAAAAGATATAATAAAATATTTACAAAAATGTGAGGGGTGTACTCACTTTTGTGAGATACTGTATGTACAAGGGATTTTTTTATATATATAAATTTGCGAAGATTTCAAACAAACTTCTTCATGTTGTCATTATGGGCTATTGTTTGTATAATTTTGAAGAAAATAATGTCCCAGATTCACAACGGACTTACGCCTGGTGGCCTCAGGCTTGGGAGGGTGTCGGTGGCACACAACAACCAAATGACCCCCCTCCCCCAAGCATATTCAGTTATTGAGTAAGGTTCAGATAGTACCTATTTAGTTTGTATGGTATGCATCCCACCTATTCTACCAACGGGTCAAACCATGAGGTAGCTACCATCACATGTATGGTCATTCATATTATAACTATAGCGGCCACTATGGCTGTCTCCATTCACCAGTAATTAACTTTGTCATTCATTTTTCCATCCATTGTTACTTAATATCATGTATTTCACCTAGTACATATTGGGTGTCCCTAGACAGGGCGATCCCAGTATCACCCCATACCCAAGGGAATAGTAGACTCACAAGAGCATATTTCCAATAATTTTAATACTTTTAACCTACTTTTTTATTTATGTTCCACATTTATATATTTTAATATAGGTCCAACAAAGGAATAATATTACGTACGGGAGAAGAGGTCTATCCCCCGTACCTATATCCCGATCAGCGTTGTCATATATAATAAGACACTCCGGGATCCTCGTTGGCACTACACACTGAGCTTTTTATCACATATTCAATATATGTACATTTTTACCATTTGTAATATAATGTTAATTTCTGTCAGGTCTATGCATGGCCCCACCATTACATACATTGTCCCAAGAACGGGACTTCAAGAAAATGGCGGCGTGTTTACATCCGGTTTCTAGTAAATTTAAGCCGTGGCCCGACAACCAATAGGAATCCCCTGATGAAGTCACAAGGCACGTGACGTAACGCCATAGGGAAGTCGAGATCACGTGACACCCGCACAAGCCAGAGGCCAATAGAATTCAGGCGGTAGTACGATCGCTCCGTCTCCATAGCTGTATCTGTTTGTTTTTGATTTTTACCTTCGTACATATTTTTTATCAATAAACCATTTTCGCTGGTTCCAACCTACTTCACCATTGGAGATATCTGTTTTATCTTCCTCCATACCCACCCCATCTCCCCGGTGGACTGCTGAGCCTGGATTATCCTAGCCACTTGCATGTATGAGAGGGAACCTATTTGGGAAAGCGATATCTCCAATTCCAGATGATCCACACTATGGGCCAGATTCTCAGCGGTGCTACGACGGAGTATCTCAGATACCCTGTCGTATCGCCGTTTTTTTTGCCTCGTATCTATGCGAGTGATGCTTAGCAACACTTTGGCATAGATACGCTTCAACATCCGACAAGTGTAATACCATTACACTTGCGGATCGTAGTTGTAATGACAACTCCGGCCACTAGCTGGCCTTTACGTTGTTTTCTCATTTGCATATGCAAATGAGGCTAGTACGCCGATTCCCGATCGCTTTTACCCCGCCCCGTCGTCGCGTACATCGTTTTCGTCTGCGTAAGGTTACCCCTGCTTCTATGAGGAGTAACCTTACGAAGTACCGTCGGATGCCGTCGGATGCCATGTTAAGTATTGCGTCGGGTCAGCGCCTGCTTTTTCTGTCGCTTACGTCGTTTTACTAACTCGTTCGCGAATAGGGGCATTGCGTAGTGACGATCACGACGTTTTGACGTCGGTTTCAACGGCGCTTTCCGACGTAAGCTGGAGCATGCGCACTGGGCTTTTTCCCTGGCCAGCGCATGCGCAGTTCGTTCGACGCCGGGGCGCACTTAATTTAAATACAAGCTGCCCCATTTGAATTACGTGGGCTTACGCTGGGCCATTTTCGCTACGCCAATGCAAACTACGGAGCAAATGGTTAGAAAATACGGCACTTGCTCTAGTACGATGCGGCGGCGTAGTGTAAATGGCTTACGCTACGCCGGCGATTTTCTTAGAGAATCTGCACCAGCCACAGTCTACCTGAATCACATACAGAAGCAGTGGTGACATCACTGGGTCTAAAGTATGATATGAAATTAAAGCAGAAAGGTTTTATTTATAAATGTAATTAGCCTGTTGGTAAGGGGTAAAAGAGAAACCTAAAATGCAAAATATAAGCAGATCAAACTTCAGCTTTACAGAGAAGAAAAAAAAGACTTGGTATATGTGTTTTGGCAAATGGTGTGTATGACCACATTGTGCTGAACAGTGGCCATGGCCTATTCTCAAAGTGTGTTGGGCCAGGCATCATTGGTGAGATTTAACCACTTCAGGCCAGGGAAAATTCTTATGCTGCGTACACAAGATTTTCGGGTTCTAAAAAATTACATTTTTTTTAATGTCATTAACCACTTAAGACCCGGACCAATACGCTGGTAAATGACCCAAGGTGTTTTTGCGATTCGGCACTGCGTCGCTTTAACAGACAATTGCGCGGTTGTGCGACGTGGCTCCCAAACAAAATTTGCGTCCTTTTCTTCCCACAAATAGAGCTTTTTTTTGGTGGTATTTGATCACCTCTGCTATTTTTATTTTTTGCGCTATATACAAAAATAGAGCGACATTTTTGAAAAAAAAACACTATTTTTTACTTTTTGTTAAAAAAAAATCAAATAAACTAAATTTTAGTCAAACATTTAGGCCAAAATTTATTTAGCCACATGTCTTTAGTAAAAAAAAAAAAAATTGCGATAAAAAAAAAAAATAGCTACCTAGCGGGAACAGCGACACTAATACAGCGATCAGAAAAATTATCGCTTAGTGACGCTGGCAATAGGGAGTGAAAGGGTTAACTAGGGCGGTGATCAGGGGGTTAAAACTTTATTAGGGGGGGTGGGGGGGCTATCCTGAACCTAACACTAACTGTTTTTACACTGCCTGTCACACTGACACTAAATGCAGTGATTAGATCACTGCATTCAGTGACACTGTGACAGGGGGGGTGGGGGGGCAGATCGCAAGGGGTTAAGTATGCCTATGTGTGTGTGTGTCAGTGTAATGTTGGTGCACACTTACTGTGAGGGGTTTCTCCCATCGCAGCGGTTGGAAATACCGCTGCGATGGGAGATTACATCATTTCCCCCTTCCTGTGTTTACACAGGAGGAGGAAGTGACACAAAGGGGGAGCGCGCGCATTGGCTGGGAGCGATCGCGGGGGGGGGGGGGCGGCTAAACGCCGACATCCGCCCGCTCATCCCGGATCGCTCCCGGAGCCAGGGGGACCCCCGCACGCCACGGAGGGGGTCCCGATGGGACCCCCGAACCGCACGAAGGCGGGGACGTAAATTTACTCCCTTGTGCCTGTACGAGCCATTCTGTGGCCGTATATGTGCGTGCGGGGGTCCTTAAGTGGTTAAAAACGATTGTGTGTGGGCTTCAGAGTATTTTTCGGGTTGTGAAAAATGGGCAATTTTTTTTTCGAACAACGTTTCTAACTCCTCCACCACCTATTACTGTCACAAAGGATGTTTACGTTCCTTGTGACAGCAATAAAAGTTAAAAAAAAAAAATCCGTCGGCTCGCCCGTACACACGATCGAATCTGTCTGCTGGGAAGGTCTAGCAGACCGTTTCCAGCAGACAGATTTGATCGTGTGTACGAGGCCTTAGGCCGCGTACACATGATCAAATCTGTCTACTGGAAACGGTCTGCTAGACCGTCCCAGCAGACAGATTTGATCGTGTGTACGGGCGAGCCGACGTATTTGGCCACCCGACAGATTTCAAAGCATGCTTTGAAATCTATCGGGTGGGAACCCATTCGGCAGACATGTCTGCTGGTTAGTACACTTACCAGCAGACATGTCGTCTCGCACCGGCGCAGAATGGATTCGGCGCATGCGCGGAAGTGTTTTACTTCCTGGTGCGGTGACGTGGCGGCGTCAACGTCACCGCCACGTCACCGACACGTCAGCGCGCCATCTACTGGCGGGGATTTTGGTTTGCTCGTGTGTACACGCGAGCAAACCAAAATCCAAAGAGACAGATTTGTTCAAATCGGTCGGTCCGACCGATTTGAACAAATGAATTGCCTCGTGTGTACGAGGCCTAACTTGGTAACCTAAAAAAAGTTTAAAGCGTTGCCTATGGAGATTTTTAGGTACCATAGTTTGTTATAAAGCATAACATGTTTGGTATCTATTTACTTGGCGTAATATCATCTTTCACATTATGCCAAAAAATTGGGCTAACTTTACTTTTTCATTAAAATTCATGAAAGTTAATTTTACCCAAAAAGTTGAGTTTAAAACACTGCTGCACAAATACTGTGTGACATAAAATATTGCAACAATCGCCATTTTATTCTCTAGATTCTCTGCTAAATATATATATATATGTGTATATATATATATATATATATATATATATAGGGCTAGATTTAGGTAGATGAGCGTAACTTTTTGCGGGCGTAGCGTATCCTATTTACGATACGCCTCCGCAACTTTTTCAGGCAAGTGCTGTATTCACAAAGCACTTGCTCCGTAAGTTGCGGCGGTGTAGCGTAAATGGGCCAGTGTATCCGTGCGTAATTCAAATAGGGCAGGTAGGGGGCGTGTTGTATTTAAATTATCCCTGACCCCACGTAAATGATGCGCCGAACGAACTGCGCTGTGAACGTATCCCAGTGCGCATGCTTCAAATCACATCGCAAATAGTCAATGAAAACGTCGTGAACGTAACTTACGCCCAGCCCCATTCTGAATCTGCTTACGCAAACAACGTAAACGAAGTACAATACGACGCTGTCCTGACGTCCATACTTAACATTGGCTGTGCCTGCTATAGCAGGGGTAATTTTACGCCGGACTTACGCTTACGCAACTGACGTGAAAACTCATATTCAACTCGTAAAATGACGAAAACGCCACCTAACGGCCAGCGTAAATATGCAACTTAGATATGACGGCGTAAGAGACTTACGCCGGTCGGATCTAACACAAATCTATGCGTAACTGATTCTAAGAATCAGGCGCATAGATACGACCCCACTCACTCAGGCCGCGTACACACGATGAGACATGTCTGCTCAAACATGTCCGACGGACCGTTTGCAGCGGACATGTCTCATCGGATTTTGGTCCGATGGCGTGTACACACCATCGGACCAAAATCCCCTCTGGCTGAGGACGCGGTGACGTGGCGGTGACGTTGACGCCGCCACGTCACCGCGTCCTCAGCCAGAGGGGATTTTGATGCATGCGTGGACAGTTATGTCCCCTGGTGAGTGTACTAACCAGCGGACATATCCGACGGACATGTCTCCGGCGGACAAATTTCAAAGCATGCACTGGAAGCATGCACTGGAAATTCTACTACTTTTTCCTAGTGCAAATAAAAATTATATTAGTTTCTTGTATTAACTGGAAATTTGGCTGAGTGGGACTTTACATGTCTGCCTGTGGCCCAAATGAATGGTTTTACCCATTGCTCGCACATTTTACAATTTTATTTCATAGCTTTCAAAAGTATTTTACTAAAGCATTAGCTATTCAAATGATGGAAAAATGTATTTCTGTGAGACTATAAATTTCAACCAAATTAATCCAAAAATGTTGTAAAACCACAAACCGAAGCTGTCTGCTCTGCCATAGTTTAGTAAAGTGCGCTGGCACACACTTCCTCAGGGAGCCACAGGACGTCCACGCCGGATGACAACCACAGAGATATTTATCATTTTTCTGCTGAATCCAAATGATGCTCTTTTTTGACAGTATCTGTAATACAGAACATATGAGGGACCCCAGTGGAAAAGTCTTCTCATTCTGCCACTTTCACTTCTTTTCCCCCTCCCTGTGGAGTGACAAATATATGAAATCTTTTCTTTGGATTCTTTGCATCCTGAGGTGATCAATGGAAAATAATACTAGAGGGTATGACTGTTGAGATCATCCATCATGCTCCTCTGACATAATATATGTGATTGATTCCACGCTCACTGGTCTCACATAAACCCTGCTGTTTTTCTAACGTATCAGCGTTAACTGTTCTTTTCCATCTCAAAGAATTTTAAAATCAACCTAATTCTTATCTTGAGCTCATATAAATTAGGTTGTAGTTATATAACAAAACAAAGTACTTGCAGAGAAATTTGTAAATGGTAACATACAATATGATAGTTCATACCACTCTCTTTTTTCTATTGTCTCTTCGAGCTTGTTAGTAAGATATCAAGGTTATACTGCTGTCTACAAGAGAAATAGACACTAGGCACATAGAAAACTGAAGGGCAGCCTTCCTTCAGAGTCTAACCCCCTTCCATCTCATGCCTGCTTGGATGTTCTTGACTATGGTATCCCAGATATAACCTTTACTGCTAGGACACACTGTTTATACTCCCCCTTAAACCTTTAATAATAATAAGACCACCACTGTAACTTGGAGTAAAACTGGCCGTAGCAGCCTCCTTTATTTTAGATAACATCCAATAATAAATAACATATATAAACCATATAATTCCTGAGAAAAACAGGCACCACTAACACTGACTTGTAAAACCTTTTAACATTATAACATTTTATTGGCACTGCGGTACCTCACCTCTGGTCATAGGCCTCAAGCCGACAAGCTGGCTCAGAGACGACCACTGACCGCAGTGCCCCCATTAACCAACATTCCAGCTACACCTTGGTAGACTGGAAACCACACCCCTTCAGAACCCATACCACCTCTGGGTAATGGCATCCATATTTGGGGTAATTTCTTCTCCTGCAAAGTCCAAACACCCGCCACTGCCACGACAGCATGCACCTCGTACCTGCATAAGGAGAAACAAAACACAAGGAAAGCACACAAAACAACAATTCTCTCAACCATTATCACCACTATCAGCAAGCCCATAACAAAAAGGGAGGGTGGGTGGGAACTTTTCTCCCCAGACTGTGGTACCCGGGAAAGGAGGGGGGAGAATTTATAGCTTCTCCTCCTCTGCACACTGCACCTCTCATGACCACTCCCCCCTGGCTTGTAAAGGTTTCTGTTAACCCAGTCATGCCCTGCCCTACGCTTCTGGCTTGTTCTTTTTGCTCCGGGCCTCTCTTGACTATGGTATCCCAGATATAACCTTTACTGCTAGGACACACTGTTTATACTCCCCCTTAAACCTTTAATAATAATGAGACTACCACTGTAACTTGGAGTAAAACTAGCCGTAGCAGCCTCCTTTATTTTAGATAACATCCAATAATAAATAACATATATAAACCATATAATTCCTGAGAAAAACAGTTCTTCTCATACTAGTGCTGGACTTTGCAGGCACCACTAACACTGACTTGTAAAACCTTTTAACATTATAACATTTTATTGGCACTGCGATACCTCACCTCTGGTCATAGGCCTCAAGCCGACAAGCTGGCTCAGAGACGACCACTGACCGTAGTGGCCTCATTAACCAACATTCCAGCTACACTTTGGTAGACTGGAAACCACACCCCTTCAGAACCCATACCACCTCTGGGTAATGGCATCCATATTTGGGGTAATTTCTTCTCCTGCAAAGTCCAAACACCCGCCACCAGCACCCAAAGGTAACCCCTTGCCTTTGGGCGCACCTCCACACCCTCAATGCTTGCTGTACCCCATCCTACAGGCCCAACCCCCACCATATCGATACCAACATCTGTGCAGTAAACTCCATCACTCCTAAGGTATCTTCATGTAGACACCTCCAACTCCCAGATGCCTGACGGCCAGGCCCCTGTTTCTACTTACAAACCACATTTGGTTGGCACTGCGTTATCTAACCCCTGGTCATAGGCCTCAAGCCGACAGGCTGGCTCAGAGACGACCACTGACCACAGTACCCCCACCACCTCTCTGTCCATCTTCCACCAAGCTTTTTTTCACCCACTCCACTGTCTGGCCATCCTCTATGATGTCCCAGCCACCATGACCGATCATACCACTATCGTATCCGGGAACCTCACGACCCCAGCATTGACCTCAGCATTGACCTCACCCCCTAAATCATTTCTCCTACATGGAGAACCAGTACCTCCAGTGGTCGGTCCCAACGTGCAAACCTGTGCACTTCCGATACCACTCTACTTCCACATCATTCCAGGGAAACGTAACCAATGTACACGAGCCTCCAGTCTTGGGACCCCCAGCTGTCGACCCACCGGTCGCACATACACTCTCCAAGCCCCCCCAATCTCCGAAGGAGTGGCCCATAATCCAGACCAATCCTTGCACTGTACCTGAAAGACAGTAAGCAACCTATACAACCATTGATGCAACCACCAAATTACCCCTACGCCAGGCCCACCAACCATTGTGGCCTGCATCTAGTCAAAACCTCTTCGACTCCCACCTGCCTATCCCCTTGACTGTTTCCTCATCAAGACGATCACGTGCAGCCTCTGTCGCTGCCCCAATCCTAAGGGAACGCCAGGGAAATTCTTTCTCCACTAGGCCCAAACCCTGCCATGAACTGATACCGTGACCCTGGAGCCCCCTACTTATGTAACCAAATAAACCGCCCACTTTCGGGCGTACCTGCTGGAATTCCCCACCAGCCCGACTGGGCAAAGGTCTGAACCCACAACAGTGACCACCTGCACTGACTTACCTCACCCCCTCTGATCCGTTTTGGATCTGCTTAGAAGCAGTGTGGCCCCTTCATGAGCCCCCCACACTTCAGCAGCCACCTTGAACTGTTTCTTGGAGGGGCTAACTAACTCGCCCACCCCGAATGCTCCAAAGATATTTGCCAGACCAAAACACTGTGCAGAAACGACACAACCCAATACTGGGATAAACACAATGTCCCCACATTCCCCATAACACCTCTTAAGATGTAACGATACTGGGCGCCGAGTCGTTCCTGCTGGCTATATCCCTTGAGCGCTTGTCGCACCCAAAAACCATAGTAAAATTCCAGGCACCTTAGCCACTCAAACGAGAATACCAGACTGAACAACTTTTCTTATCGAGTACCAACTGTGACATCCCAGACTCTATGTTCCTGGATAAACAATATTGAATCAGGACCCATACCTCTGGACCCGCCAGCTGCATCTCCGCCCCCCGAACCAGCATATGCCACACCAACCAGACCTTCTCTTAGGCCGCCCATGTTTCCTCACCTTACCGACCTTCTGTGAGATGATTCAAACTGAATCCTCCACTCACACGCTGGACAGGGGACCACTTGCTACTCTGCCTAACGCACCAAACCCAGAACCTGTCCCCACTGCAAACCGGGACAAGGCGTCCGCCACAACCTTGTCCAATCCCGGTATACCCCTGGAAACAGCGCAGCTCCAGGTCCCGCAAGAGACGAATGACCGGGGGAGAGGAGCCATCACCCTGTTGAACACCTGTACCACCCCCAGATTATTACCATGTAAACAGACCGCATGGCAGGGCCCCCATAATTCCACCGCCAGCACTACCGGAAAACAGTTCCAGCCGAACCAAGTTCTTAGTGAACCCTGCTGGCACCAGGACTGGGGCAAAGGACTCACCCTACACTGTCCCTGCAAGAATGCACCAAAGCCCGAACCCCCGGCCGCATCTGTGAACAGTTCCATGTCAACATTGCTGACCGGACCGAACATCCACAGAGCCGTACTGTTAGAGGACTCCAAAACGGAGTGACAAACCGACAGGTCTTCCTTGTGTTCCTTCACAAACCCACAAAGTGTTTGGGTGACTTAACCCCCCGCCGTGCTTGCCGAGCGGCGCGTGGAAACGACTTGCCCCATAGGAAGAATAAGACACACGAAAATAAGTTTTCCCAGGAGCGACTGCCGCGCTCAGATTTGTACTTTCTGTGAACCCAATATCTCGCCAATTTTTTGCCGTGAGGCTTTCCAGTGTGTCCCATGGTAATCTGCACTCCATTGCCTCCGAGCCAATTACTATGCCAAAAAATTGTATGACCGACATCGGCCCCTACCTTTTCTCGGATCCCAGCGGCACCCCAAATCGCTCCGCAATGCGTTCCAGAGTGGCCAAAACACTGCGCAGATACGCGACCCAGCCGGGCAAACGCTGAGGAAGTCGACCCGATAGTGGACCAAGGAGTTCACTCCAGCCACATACCGACCCACCCATTCTAGAAACAAACTAAACTGTACCCACAAGGCACATGAACCGAGCAACCCACCGGTACCCACTTGTCCCTCTTGAACTCCCCCTCCCAGTGACAGACCAATAGCCGAAAACTATCCGGGAGTACTGGGAGAAGCCGAAAGGCAGCCTCGATGTCAGGCTCGGCCATCACCGCCCCCCGACCATACCCCTGACCCAATCAACTCAACATTCTCTCCGCCCCATCAACTGAGGCGTAACATACCGTACAATACCCCGCGCTAATAGCCTCGTTGACCCCCCCGTACGGACAGGTGATGAATGAGCCTAAACTTGTTCGGCTCCTTGTTTGGCCCCACCCCAAAGGGGAAAAACAACCAACTCATATGAAGGGGGGGCGGAGAGAATGGGCACCCCATTCGGCCCAGAGCTACTTCCTACCGCAGTGTATCCGAAACCACCGCAGGGTGACGTAGCGCAGAGTGCCAATTGTTAGGCATGGGGGGGGCCACCCCCAGCTTGCAAGGAATGCTAAAACCCTCTGAAAACCCCCCCTCCAACGACCGGGCAGCCGCCCTGTTGGGGTGCTACAGAGAAACGGTTGCATCCTCTACACCAGAGGTGGCAAACACAAGGCCCTTGGGCCGAATGCGGCCCTCCAGGCCATTTAATGCGGCCCTCGCACCTCTCCAGTCATCCTCCAGACCCTTACTTTCTGCTTTCAAGCAATGCATTCAACTTCTTCCTAGCAGCAGCATAAGGAAAGGGGGGTGCATTGTGATATAAGGGAGAGTGGGGGCCTCAACTTCTGATGGTGGGGGCTCTTGACATCTAATGTAAGGGGAAGGGATGCTCTGGACATCTAATCTTAAAGATACAACCGGCCCTTTTGAGGGAAAGCATAATGGTGATGCGGCCCACCATGAAATTGAGTTTGACACCCCTGCTCTACACCATCACCGTAGTCCTCCCTCTTACTCGTAAAATCTCCGGGACGTACCTTGCCTTGCTCACAAAACCCAGGAAAGAGGGATGGTTACACCGCAGCCGGAGCCCTCGTGCTTGAACCGGCAGGACCCCCCCAAACTTGCAGTTACAGTTGCAGCAGACCCCCTTTTTCATTTCCGGCCGACTGTCACGGGGAATAGGTTACACAGCCCCCCCGCCACCGAAAACTTTGTGGACGTCCATGGGACCGACATGAGCTGCATCCCAAGGCCAAAACCCTTGGTCTCTCCACCTACATGTCCGGTCCCACCGCCCTGCGTTGCCTGAACTGTTCGTCGCAAACGGAACCATCCCGTGCCTCCGTAACACCGATAGGCCTTGCTAATCGCCTCCTGTTAACTGAAAAGCGCCGAACAGTGTTCAGAGTTTTTTCTCACCGATCACGCACACCCCGATCTAGTATGACTGCGACCACTTCGCAAAAGTCCTGGATATAAACCTATACCTCCCTTTGCTTCATCTTCCTTTTAGGACTCAGGCTTAACCCTGACCAGGTTAAACTTCCCCAGAGGCAAATGCGCAAATATCTCTACATATTCGCTCTTCCAGCCCTTCTCTCTCACCTCCTGCTTAAAATGTGAACCCAAGGGTGCCTCATAACAAGTATACCCTTCCCCCTTTTGCGCCCGACAACCGGACCAGATCCCTCTTCTTTGCGGAGTCTCCCACCGCCTACACCTTAACCCTGGATTGCCCACCGTCACTACCCCCAGCCATACCCCCCTGCTAGCACCCAAGCTGCCGCAGGGCTAACATCGGGATTGTCCCCCCAGCCTGGCTCACCAAAGCTACCAACCCTACCAAACAACCGATGCAAACCTGCATCCCCTCCAACCTTTTTCCCCCAGGCACTAGGTCTTACCTCACTACCCCCGCCACTGCGGGCACTACCAAATGACTACGGGGACCCTCCCCCCGTCCCCCTACCAACACACCAGCATTTTGCAACACAGTAGAAATTGATGAAAACGACTTACCGGGCTGCCTGGAAGCAATCCCAACAGCCGAAACACTCGTCTCCAGCGCTGTAAACTGCGTCCCGGGCACGAACTCCTCCTCCTCGGAACCCGACAGCTTCCACTCCGAACGATCTCAGGCTCCTCAGATGATGGCCCACCAGGTGACTCGGGCCTGGCAGCCGAGGGCCCAGAGCTGGCATCACTCACTCTGCGCACTCTGGACCCGTGCACGGATTTCCCCGTCGCTTTTCTGGGTGCTGTACCTCTTCTGCTGTCTCCCGCTCCCCCACGCCCCCCTCCTCAGGGCTGGACAGGAGGTGGCTAGCCGTAGAAGGCAAGGGGCTAGTCACCGATGCGATCGATCTCCCTCGCTGAGGCACATAAACCACCGGTGCACAACCGGGGTGAGAGCCCGCAGCAGCCTGTTCCACACGTAGGACAGGCCTAGCTGCTGCTTTGGAGCCCCCTGGTCGCCCCCCCCCCCCGTGCCTCGCGGGGCCTACAGGGCCCGCCGCTGTCCGTTTTTGCTGGGGGGCCCGGGCTGGGCTCCCTTCCCTCCTGAGCTGCCTGGTGGATGGCCCCAGGGAGCACCGCTACGGAGGCCGCGGGTGCCCCGCCCCCTCGCGGGTGCCCCCGCTGTAGCCCCGCCCCCTCGCAGGTGCCCCGCCCCCCGTGGGTGACCCGGCCTGGCTCAGGAGAGGCTCCAGTTAGACTGTAGCCCCCCCGAGGGTGCCCCCCCCACCAGATAACCCGGCCTGGTTGCTGGCCTGGCTCAGGAGAGGCCAGCAGCAATCCTACCTTACAACTTTTCTTCCCAGACTGTGTTACCCGGGAAAGGAGGGGGGAGAATTTATAGCTTCTCCTCCTCTGCACACTGCACCTCTCATGACCACTCCCCCCTGGCTTGTAAAGGTTTCTGTTAACCCAGTCATGCCCTGCCCTACGCTTATGGCTTGTTCTTTTTGCTCCGGGCCTCTCTTTCCCTTCTGCTCTATTTTTGAAATATGTTTTCTACTAGCAATGTTTTCTACTACAGGTATCTACTGTCAACAGCCACTGGTAGATTTAGGCTGGATATTGGAAATTCTGGACGTTTCTTCAGTTAGGCAATGAGTTTTCATAGTTCATTAGATATACCAGTGTTTCTCTGTGAAGATGCTGTAGTCAACAGTGACAACCCATCTGTGTTCTAGTTCCAAAGGACTATTTAGGTCAGGCGGTGCATCCATAAGGGGCATGCGGGCACCACCCCTTTTCTCCAGCCTCCCCTT
The DNA here is from genome assembly GCA_029574335.1 of Rana kukunoris. Taxonomy (NCBI): domain Eukaryota; kingdom Metazoa; phylum Chordata; class Amphibia; order Anura; family Ranidae; genus Rana; species Rana kukunoris. The sequence continues at coordinate 86,510,770 of CM056060.1, read as the reverse complement.
TATTACCATAGATAGATTTATGCATTGCCTTGTTGGGCGCCGGGAGCCTGAATTACAGCGGCGGGGTATTTTTTGGAAGCACCTGATTAGAGCTGTAGACGTCCAAAAAGGTGAACAGCGGGCACCATGCTGGGCACTCGCAGTTCACTCAGCTGTGTGTTAGCAAAGCAAATGAATATTCGCTTTCCTAACACTGAACCGCCTCTCCGCCAATCAGGTCTGTTACCTGTCAGCTGATTGGCTGAAACGACAGGCGCTGTGATTGGACACCTATCAGGCATTCAATCAAAGCCGAGGGCAGGAGAAGACATTGAGGAGCATGGAGAACACTGCCACCATGTTCCGCTGCATACAAGGTAGGAATTTGGGCAGTCAAGGAATTCACACTGGCAGCATTTGATGGGCACAGTAGCGGCAATTGATGGGCACACTTGCAGCAATTGATGGGCACAGTAGCGGCAAATGATGGGCACAGTGGCAACAATTCATGGGCACAGTAGCGGCAATTCATGGGCACAGTAGCAGCAATTGATGGGCATAGTAGCGGCAATTGATGGCACAGTGGCTGCAATTGATGGCACTGTGGCGGCATTTGATGGCATAGTGGCTGTGTTTGATGGGCACAGTAGCTGTATTTGATGGGCACAGTGGCTGCAAATGATGGGTTTTTTTTTTCAGTTTGTTTGCGCCCCCCCCAAAAGATTTTAAGCACTGTTCGTGGAGTTATCTAAACCAGAGCTGTGACCCTTTTCTCCTCACCATGTCTCCGAAGACTCATTTGTATGAGTGGCTTACAATGTCTGAGGTTGTGTTTGGGTATTTTTTTTTTCTAAAGTGTTTTTTTTTCTAAATTCTGTTCTTTCTGTGCTTAATGTTAACTTTTACTACTAGCCTTGCAAGTCCTCCTTACAGTCCACTTTATAACATTTTAGGGTCTATTGTGTTTATGTTTTTTGGTAGTTGGAAATGTTATGCTTGCATTATCATTATTTGAAATACCCAGTATTGTCCTTCCTGGCCATGATTTTCTGATGACACAGCACTGTTTAGCTGAACTCACACTGAGATCTCTGCCTCCCATGACCATGACTGCTGTATAACAGATGTCATTAAACCCACATTAACCCCCATATACTTAAACCCTTACTCTAAACTATAGAAAACGAGACCACAACAGTGTTGGAGTTATAACAGTCCATAGCAGACCAATTTATTAAACAATTATAGATAAATAACTCTATAAAATTAAGATAATAACTTAATAACATAAACATAATAACATAAATACAGTAAATAACATCTAAATGGTGTTGGTCTCAGCAGGGACTCAATACCCCCAGATGGGAAAAACCATAATGCACTGCGGTACTTAAAGCGGTTGTTTTTTTTTTTTTAGACCTGCAAGGGAAAAGCCATAATGAGCTAATATGCACCGCATATTAGCTCATTATGAAATACTTACCTCGGAACGAGGTGTAGGGAGCTTACCTGGTGCACGCCGAGCGAGATCTCATCTTGACTCGGCGTGTCTTCCGGGTATCGCCGCTCCAGCGCTGTGATTGGCTGGAGCGGCGATGACGTCACTCCCGCGCGTGCGCGCGGGAGATTTAAGTCCGGCCAGGGTCGCGGATGCCGGTCGCTTGGCCGGAGGATTCCCCCTGCGCATGCGCCGCTGCGCATTGCGGGGGTAATATCTCCTAAACCGTACAGGTTTAGGAGATATTCTTTATACCTACAGGTAAGCCTCTGTATAGGCTTACCTGTAGGTAAAAGTCAAAAAAGTGGGTTTACAACCACTTTAACAGTGTATGATAGACCTCCTGCCGACAAGCTGGCCCGGAGACAGCCACAGACCGCAGTGCCCCATTATCACTTCCCAGCTAACCTCCGGTAGCTGGAAACCATTATCGTGACCCATAGCAACGATGGGTCCCTAACACTCCTTCTGCCATATCTTTCCTCTCCTGCCAAGACCAACACCCGCCACAGCACCCAAGGGGAACCACCTTACCCTTGGGCGCCCCTCCAAACACGAAGGGCTCTCTGTACTCCATCCTCCAACCCCAACACCCAAAGATCAATCCCAACATCATTTAGATGTACTCCGTCACCCCTCAGATACCTTCAAGGGCCAGATTCAGGAACACTTGCGCTGGAGTATTTCGATATGCGGCGCGTAACTGTGATGATGCGCCGGCGTTTCTATGTGCCCGTACCCACCAAACTAGATGCGCCCAATAATGGGTCATTTGCGACCGGCGGAACGTTCCGACGCCAGAGTATCGTCAGCGGTTAATTTCGCTGTGCGCATCAGTCGCGCCTATTGATTTCCCCTGCAAATATGCAAATGAGGGATTTTTCACAATTCACGAACGGATTAGCACCATACGCCGGCTACATGCGCCGCGCGTATCTCGTCCGTCCGGCGCAAAGTTATTTCTACAAAAGGCTGCTTTATCTTTACTCCAGATGGCCACAGGTCAGCAGGAGAGCAGCTACAGCAGCGTTACCGACGATAGGAGCTAGCTGAACAACCACACTTGCAAGGACAACACCTCTGTGTGCCAACATGCCAGGGGCAGTCGTGGTCCTATCACTAGTACTGGGTCCCCCGGAACGAAGGAGGCGGGCACGTGAGAGGATATACCGCACACGTATGAGCCTCTTTGGCATGGGGGATGAGGAGGTGTATCGCCTCTTCAGATTCAGCCCAGATACAATACTTGAACTAACCACAACCCTGCAGGGTGACATCACCAGCAAGACACACCGCTCACAAGCAGTGCAGCCACTGGTGAAGGTCCTGGCAACACTTCATTTCCTTGCAAGTGGATCATTCCAGCGTACAAGTGGAGTGGTGGCTGGGATGTCACAGTCCTCCATAAGCAGATGTGTGCACCAGGTTGTCCCTGCAATCCTCAGACGCATGTCCAACCAGTTCATCAGACCCACCACTGAGGAGCTGCGGCTGAAGGCAATGACAGATTTCTACAGCATTGCCAGATTCCCACGCACCATCGGGGCCATTGATTGCACACATGTGGCCCTACAGCCCCCCAGTGCCACAGAGCACATATACCGCAATCGGAAGCATTGGCATTCCATCAACGTACAGGTGATAGCCGATGCCCAGCGCCTCATATGGCACGTCCGTGCCAAACACCCCGGGTCCAGCCATGACAGCTTCATATACCGTCAGAGCCCCATCCCAGCAGAATTCGAGCAGAACATGTATGGGGACAGCTGGCTGGTTGGTGAGTGACATGGGTGGCAGGCATGACTATCCCCTCCCGTGATGCACAACAGAAGTCGCACATGCATGACTAACATCCTCCTGTATTTTCCCTTACAGGTGACTCTGCATATGCACTGGGACCCCATCTCATGACTCCTTTCCGGAACCCCCAAACCAGAGGAGAGAGAAGATACAATGAAGCACACATCAAAACCCGTGCAGTGGTGGAGCAAACATTTGGGCTCCTGAAGTCCCGTTTCCGCTGCCTGGATAAGTCCGGGGGGACCATATTGTATTCCCCTACCTTTGTGTGTCAGATCATCGGTGCATGTTGCATTCTGCACAACTTTGCTATGAGAAAAGGCCTGCAGATTGACATACATGATGACCTGACCCCCGACCCACACAGTCCCCATCTGCCAGAGGACACCCAGTCTGCTGATGGAAGAGCAGTCAGGAGGGTCCTCGCCGTAGGCATCTTTGGACACTAAACCAAAACATTAATCACACAGACAGTGCACGCGTGTACACCACTGATGTCCCTAGATCACACACACCACATGCACATCGCATTGGATTAGCCCAAGTCCAGCATGTAGGAGTTGGGAGCAGCAACGCCAGCGTCAAGGCCCCAATGATGTCACTGTCCATTCACACACCTTTCACACGTCATTCATTCAGCCGTGGGGTTAACTTCACCACCACGGCCGAGGGTGACACCCCTTACTGTCAGGAGTGCCACCCTCTCACATTCACACACCATTCACATTGTCCCCTGCACTCCTGACCGTGTGCAGTACAAAATAAACAAAAATATCTCATAACCTGAGAACAAAAATAAACAAAAACTCATATCCTGAGTATAAACAAAAATATTCAAAAATAAACAAAAACTCATATCCTGAGTATAAACAAAAATATATAACAACCAAAAAATCAAAAAACCCTCATCTGGGATGACGGGGGCTCCTCCTTGGGGGCACTCTCGGGCTCCTCAGCTGCCTGGAGGGAGTGGGTGGTGGTGGGGGTGGGGGGGCATCAGGAGGAGGCTGATCCCCGGGTGGGCCACTCCTGGGAGCTGTTGGCTGCATGCCCTCCAATGCCACAGCAATACGACTCAGATACAGGTTTGTCTGGGCCTGCATCCTTAGCTGGCGGGTGATCTGATGCCGCTGGTCACGTTGCCGCTGCCTCCCCTCTTCCCGAATGGCAGCTGTGTTGTCTCGAACAGCTGCTGTCAGGTGCCGGATATCAGCCTGCACCTCCCCCAGGCTGGTCACAACGCCCTGCACACGACTGGGCAGCTGTGACATGGAGCCCAGGCTGTCTGCGACCCTGTCTAAGTGGCCAGCCATCTCCCCCATTTGCTGGGTCTGTTTGGCGTGGTCCAACACTACCTGGTCCTGGACCAGATCAGACACCCCCCTGGTCTTCCGGGTCGCCTTCCTGGGGGCAGAAGAAGGTTGTCCCCGTGGGGATGGAGTCGCCCTTGAGGGGCTACCTAGGATGGGGGAGGGGATCACAGAGGGCCCTGCAGAGGAGGAGGACTCCTCCAACATTAAAATAAACTCCTGTTCAGGGACAGGCTCCTCCACAACCACCTCTGCTGAAGTGGTGTGGGTACTCTCCTCCTCCACCTCGGTGTCTCCAGCACCCAGGGCCTCGTCATCAGCATCCCGTTGGGAGGTTGGGGTGGACTGGCCGGTAAGCGATGATGGCCCAGCTCCGTCATCTGTGGATGACACAAAGCAGACACATGTTGGTGGTCCCACACACTTGGCACATGTACCCCCCCCCCACATGCAACACACCAAAAAGGGGGTAAAAAATCACTTACCTGTCCTGGAGCCTTCCTCTACGGAGTCATAGCCAGGGACCCCCTCCAACTGCTCCCTGTCCAGGCAGCGGGCGACCACCTCCTCCTCCGCGGTCAGGGTGACAGGACATGGGGGACCACCACCTGTGCCCCTCTCATGGCTCCTAATGGTGGCCACCTTGCCCCTCACCTTGCGCCGCAGGTCGTTGATTTTTTTTTGAATATCGCCTGCAGTCCGGGTGGAGTGCCCCAGCACATTGACCCTGGCAGCTATGGTGTCCAGGATGCCCTGCTTCCTCTCCCGGCTGGTCTTCCTACTTTTTTTGCCGTGGAGGAAATCATTAAACGTCTCCATAGCCGAGATTATCACAGAGACCTCCTGGGCATTAAAGTTGAGGTTCCTCCTCTCTTTGGGGGTAGCGGGAGCAGCCATTACAGTGCAAAAGTATCTTCCCTGGGGTGGGGGGAAACGGATATACTTTTGCGCCGGAATGGCATTTCCGCCTGCACTTTTAAGCGCCCAACGGAAGGCATTGCGCTGATGTTTCCTGTGAAGTGGTGCCGACGGAAGTTGTGAGCATGCGCACAAGGGGGCGAGTGGAGCCGCACTCACTGCGCATGCTCCGTGGAGGATGCGCTGAACGTAAGCCTCTGCGCTGGGCTCCGCCCATCATTTACATGTGATCACACCCACTTCCACTTGCGTCGGGTTACGCCAGCGCATTATCGTTACTCTGGCGCAAGTTTACGCGCAACTGCTATGTGAATAACAGTACTTGCGCCGAAAGGGTCTTCAGAGTACCTTTTTCCTAGCCCTGTTAAGTCCCGTAACAGACCTAGCCATCCTCCAAGTCGTCCTCACCACGATGTCCGACCAGACTATAACCATGCCTGGAAATTGCAACATCAATCGCTCAATATCTATCTTGATGTCACGCATGATGTCCATCATTGACCTGACCCCTAAATAATTGCCACCAACGTGTAATACCAAAACGTCAGGCGGCCTGTCCCGTTCTGCGAAACGCTGAACTTCGGGAACCACACCTCCCCACAACATCCCCGGGACTCCCAACCACCGCACACAAGCCTCACGTCTGGACAAACCCAACTGCCTACCCCCAGGTCTAGCATCACCTCACACGTATGAGTGGCCCAAGATCCAGACCAGGCCCCGGCACATCACCTGAAAAACAAAAGCAGATAACAGGAAAAAACGGGCACCGAGACAGCAGATCGCCCAACACAATATAAAGTGCAACCCTCATCAGATTACATCCCCCCCAACCACTAATACACCCACAACTAAGTGAGGACGGACATATAATAAAATTCTCCTGGACTCCCACCACCCAATCCTTTTAACCACCTCCCCATCCATCCCAACCCTGGCAGCCTCCGCAGCCGCCCCAATGCGGAATGAGTGTGAGGAAAACTCCTTACCAATCAAGCCCAAACCCCCCAAACATTTCCTGAAAACCGCCACAAATTGGAAACGAGATAGAGGGGAACCGTTCGAATGTATCAAAAATGAACCCACTGACTTTGGTCGTAACCCTAAATAGGCTCTGACCGCCCTAACCGGGTAGAACCCGGGACAGAAAATACTTGAACTGACCTGCCCCTACCAGCCTGGTCCGTCTTAGACCTGCTCCAAAGCAACCTCAAATCATCATCACTACAAACAACCTCCCGGAAACCAATGCCCCCCTGAACCTTCCTGGAGGGGCTCACCAACTCCCCGATGTGAAAGGCTCCAAAAAATGCCATCAAAAAGGCTACTTTAAACATGGCAACCTCATACGCTGAGGAGCAAACCAACAACGGTTGTTCCAAAATGCCACCCAAAATCTCAAATATAACCAGTCTCCTAGTGTCCTGGCAAACCAACGCTTTCCTATATCCCTTCATAGCCTGACGGACCCAAAAATCTTTGGTGAAATCCATCTGACCTTGTAACTTAAACAAAAATGCCAAACCCGACAAAGTGGTATTAACCCTTGCTACTGATACCCCACTCTCGAGTAACTGGGCAAGATAACATAATAAAAACTTGATTGCCCACAGGCTCCTCCCCCAACTCCTGAACAAAATCAAGCCACGCTTGCCATACCTTTTTGTAAGACGACCAAGTGCCTGAGCTCAAAAACCTCTGTATCCATCCCTCTAAGAGGCGAACGCTACCTCCCACAACAATTCGGAGCACGATACTCCCTGTTGCTCCGCCGTCGGTGCCAGCTCCCGAAACCTGTCCCACTGGAAGCAAGACAAAGCATCAGCAACCACATTCTCGCCCCCCGGAATATGCACCGCATACAGAAAAATATTGAGTTGTAAACATTGCAAAACCAAGTGCAAAACCAAGTGCTGCAGAAGCCTTATGACCGGAGGAGAGGATGCTGAAAACTTATTTATGACCTGCACCACACCCATGTTGTCACCGTGGTAACGCACTTTCAAATCCCTAAAAGAGGCACCCCACAGTTCCGCCGCCAGGACCACCGGAAACAGTTCCAGTAAGACCAAATTCTTCGTGAAACCAGCCTCCACCCATGAGCTAGGCCACGGACCCACACACCAATGGCCCTGGAAAAAGGCCCCAAAACCAAAAAACCCCGCCGCATCCGTAAACAACTCAAGGTCAAAGTTGCTCACCGGGTCCGACATCCACAGAGCCCGACCATTGAAGCATTCCAGAAAAGAATGCCACACCTCCAAATCCCCCCTGTGCTCTTTAGTCAAACTAACAAAATGCCTCGGCGACTTAACTCCAGCCGTGCTAGCTGCAAGCCTGCGAATGAAGATGCGCCCCATTGGCAAAATGCGACATGCAAAATTTAGTTTGCCCAACCACGACAATATTCGCAGCTGGACCTTACGCAACCCCCTAAGCTCAGTTTTTTCAGGGGCCAACGGAATGCCAAACCTCTCAGTGATGTGCTCCAAAGTAGCTAGGAGCACCTGGCTACTAAACAGCTCAAAAAAGGCACATGAAACCGAGCAACCGATCGGCAGACACTAGTCGACGTAAAACTCACCCTCCCAGCAACACCCCAGCCACCGGAAGCTGTCCGGTGAACCGGGAGCAGCCGAAAAGCCGATTCCACATCCACCTTAGCCATCAAGGCACCCTTACCGTAACGCCGAACCCAGCCGACCGCGGCATCAAAAGACGTATACGTAACCGAACACATGCTTTGATCGATCGAATCATTAACCGACCCGCCCTTAGGATAGGACAGGTGGTGAATGAGGTGAAATGTATTGGGTTCCTTCTTGGGAACGACGGCCAGCGGGGACACGACCAAGTCCGAAAGGACCACCCATGCGACCCAAAGCAACCTCCTTACCCAGCTTCTCAGAAACCACCTCAGGATGTTGCAAGGCCGACCGGAGGTTACGTCCCACTGGAGGAACCACCTGCAAATTGCACGGAATCTTGAAACCCACTATGAAACCCTCTTCCAGAACCCGGGCAGCCGCGCTATCAGGATACCTACCTAGGAACAGCCGCATCCTTTCCACCCTCACCGGCGTCTTCCCTTTTGTTTCCAGAATCGCCGGTCTTACCCTTGCCTTGCTTAAAACATCTGGAGCCAGGGTGAGCACCCCGCACCCGGAGAACTCATGCTTGTATCGGCAAGAACTGCCAAACTTGCAGGTGCCAGAGTTATATTGCCAGCACAACCCTTTTTTGTTCCCGGGCGATTGACCCTGGGCAGCGGGTCTCCGCCCCCCCCCCCCCCGTGAAAAGACTGATTTGGACCCCGCGGAGATGCCATAAGCCGCATCCACACTGTAATGTCCTTGTGGTCCCACCGAAGATCAGGCCGAACGGCCCTGCGCTGCCAAAACTGCTCATCATACCGGAGCCACCCCGTGCTTCCGTACACCCTATAGGCTTCCTCAATGGAACCCTGATAGCAAAAAAGCGCAGAGCACCATTCAGGATGCTTCTCCCCAATTACACTGGCCATAATACCAAATGCCTGCAGCCAATTAGCAAACGTCCTAGAAATCAGCCTGTACCTCCGCTTCTCCTCATCCTCTTTCTTGGAATCGTCGGGCTTAACCCTATCCAAATTAAACTGCTCCAGGGGCAACAGCGAGAAGATGTCCACGTAATCCCCTTTCCACAACTTTTCCCGCACCTCTGGTTTCAAATGCGACCCCAAAGGTCCCTCATAGCACAGGTACACCTCCCATTTCGCCGCGTCGGCCAGCCTGACAATGTCTTACCTACCCACGACTCACCCGGTGAAACTTTGGCGGGCCCCTGTTGCACAACCGGACTAGGGGAATTTCCTGCCGGGACTACAACTGCAGCCAACCCCCCAGTAGTACCCGGGGCCCCAACAGCTGGCGGGACACAAGCAGCCGCCGGACCCATCCGCGACTTCTCAACCGTCTCAAACTTCTGCACCAACACTTTAATACCCTCCAAAAACGCCAGCATACCCCCACCTTCCCCAGCAGCCCCCCCCACCACTGGAGACATCACCCCTACTTGGCTGCCATGCACTGCACTACCATCCACATCACACCCATGCAAAGGCAAATTGTACTCACCGGACTGCGCAGGTGCTGACTTGCCAGCCGATCGACTGCTCTCCACGGACGCCACCCTCCTGGGCAGTGGTTAATTTTCGTCCTCAGAGTCTGTTAGTTCACCGACCGACAGTGGCCTGTTGTCATGATCGGTGTCATGACTTGGGTCGCCTGCTGGTGGCACTGTTCCCTCTGGTAACAGGGGTGCAGCTTTGGTGGCCACCAGCAGGTGTTTCCCAAGTTGCAGCTGCACTGGTATATAAGCCCGCCCTGCACTTCAGTCCAGTGCTGCAGTATTTTGTCTGTTAAGCCCTGTTCCTGTCCGTCCTGATATCAGTCGGTCTTTTGATCTGCTCCCTTGACCTTGGCTTGTACTTCTGGACTTCGCTGCCGTCTCCGATCCTTGACCCCGGCTTTGACCCTGGACTTGCTTGTTTCTTATCCCTGCTGGTTACGTTCTGATTTATTGTACATATTTATGTTCAGGGCCGCTGATAGGGCAGTACAACCAGCCCTCCTGTACCAGGCCCGGCTAGGCAGGGGGGCCCGGGGAACTTCATTTTCTCCAGCCATCGTGAAAGCACTTTGCCTAGGAGAAAGCATTTGACAATGTTCCTAAGGTTGCTGTAACATACATATATTTTACCTGGGCCCCATTAGCGCAGCAGAGGGGCCCAGGTGGTGATTAGCAGAGAGGGACTATTTTCTTTATTTTGGGCGCCGGCGTCTAATGCCGGTGCCGCACTTTTTTTTAAGTTCCTGCTGGCCGCGGCTGATGACAGCCGATCTCTGCCGGAGTGATTCTCCTTTCCTCCCACCGCAACTGAGGAGGGCAACGACGGGGCTGTAGCCGGGCAGCGGGACTGCGGGAGGTTATTGAAGAGTGTCCGAGAGCGCAGGCAGCACAAGGATCCGATGCATGGGCAGGCTCACCATTTGGATCTCTGAGTGGTGCTTTGCGGTCTCTTCAGGACTCTTTTAAACATTTCAAGTTGGACCATCTGCTCTGACTGTGAGTAATTCTCTATATGATCCGGCTATATATATATTTTTTTTTTGCATTAATACAAACGGAGTGTTCTTAAGATTGTTCTTGTCCACTTTCCCCATTGTGACCGCTGCGGTGCGCCTTTAAACTATCACTATAGCTAAAATCCCAAAATATCCCAAAAATCAGCTTGTGCTGTAACAAATCACAGCACAGTGATTGGACACAAGAGGCCGGATTTATAATTTCTCCAATCACAAGAAGGGGGTGGGATTGTGCTCCTCCAGGCATTCCCGGCCAGGACAAGTACTGTCAGTGAGTAAAGCAGTGATGTGAAGGCCTTTTTTGGGGGCATCAGATTGGCCCGAGGGTTGGCTATGTCGGTTTCATTCCGGGACATTGTATTGTCCCGGAATGAATGTGCCCGGGACAGACCTGCAAAATACGGGACTGTCCCGGGCAATCCGGGACATGTGGTCACCCTAGTGGGTACATCCCCTGGTCTGATGGAAGATGCCACCTGCATGCCCTCCAACGCTAGGGCAATGTGGGTGAGGACCGAGGTATTCTCCGCCTGCATCCGCAGCGGGCGGGCGCTGGTCTGCCGCTGGAGGCGCCTGTTATGCTTTCCCTCTGCCTGGATGGCAGCAGTATTGGCCTGGACAGGCTTTTCACCTCCGACGCGAGGCCTGCTGTTGTGACCTGTAGCTCCACAATGGCCACGGTATGGCGCTCCAGGCTGGCCTGCACAACTGAGCCCTGGTCCCCAGATGGTGAGGGACCCCCTGCCACCATGTGGTGCCGCATGGCCTCCAGAGTCTCAGTTTGGTCACCGAGACACGTGACCATTGCAGCACAGTTAGCACTCACCTCCTGCAGGCAGTCCGACACCGAGCTGGTATGCTCAGCCTTCTGGATGAGGCACTGCTGCATAGTGGCTGTGGTTCCCTGCACAGCCACTGTGCACTCAGCCTGGGTCTTGGCAGCGCAGGTCACAGGCTAGGTCACCCATGTGGCGTGTCTGCCTAGCCTGCTCCCTCTCCAGCCCTTCTTGGAGGGATCCAGCTACACCCCTGGTCTTCCTGGGGGGTGGAGAGGCTTGTGCCCATCCAGACAGGGCAACCCTGGAGGGGGTAGACCGGGGGGTTCCCCTAGATGGGGTAGCCCTGGAGGGGGTTCCCCTGGAGGGAGTAGCCCTGGAGGGGGTTCCCCTGGAGGAGGATAGCCCTGGGGGGGTAGCCCTGGAGGGGGTTCCCCTGGAGGGGCTAGCCCGGGGGGGGGGTAGCCCTGGAGGGGGTTCCCCTGGAGGGGCTAGCCCTGGAGGGGGTAGACCAGGAGGTGGTAGACCGGGAGGTGGTTTCCCTGATGGGCAGGGAGGTGGCTGAGGGTCCGGGGAAGTTGGAAGCCTCTTCAAAATAGAGGCATTCCTCCTGGTGGAGATCCACCGACTCTTCCTCTACTATCTCTAGAGGAGAGGTGTGGGCACTCCCCTCCACCAATATTACCGGGCTTCCCAGGGGGTCAGGCTGAGGCAGATGTTCCGGGGATGGCATGGGTCAGACACCGGCAGACGATGGCCCAGCTCCCTCCAGCACATCTGTGGATGACACAAAACATTCACATGTTGGTGGACCCACACACTTGTCACATATTGCCTTAGACCCCCTCACATGCTACACACCCAATGGAGGAAAAAACACACTTACCTGTCCTCAACTCCTGATCAAAGCCCTCCAGGCCCTCCACCTGCTCCTCCGGGGTCAACTTTACAGCACAAGGTGGGCCGCCCCCGTGCCCCTGAGGTGCCTTCTGATAAGGGCCAGTTTGTCCCGGACACACCGACGCATGTCATTGATTTTTTTTTATATGTCCCTAGGGGTCCTGGTCTCATGCACAAGGGCATTTACCTCCAGGGTGATCTGATCCAGGATCTCCATATTCCTGGCCCTGCTGGTCCTGGAGCTCTGTGCCCCATGGAAGAACACATCAAATTTTGAGATGGCTGATGTGAGGATAGCCCTCTCATCTGAAGAGAAGTTTTTTTTTTCTCCTGTCCCTCTCAGTATCAGACATGGCTCCACAAAAGTGCTCCAGGGGGAAGAGAAGAAAGCTGGTGTACTTTTGCACCGGACGGGCGTATGGCTGGGCATACTTATGAGCTCGGCGTAAGCTGGTGGACTTCTAAGGAAGTTGCGCTGGCATAGTTGTGAGCATGCACATAGGGGTGCTGACCATACGTCCGTGTCTCGGCGCAAGCGCCGTTCATGATATGCCGGGCGTAAAGCATTGCACCATGCTCAGACCATCATTTGCATGGGGTCGCACCCACTTACATTTACGCTGGCTTACGCCTACGAAATTCCGTTACGCCGGCGCAACTTTAGGAGCATTTGCTTTGTGAATTCCATGCTTGCCTCTCTGCGTTGCGCCGGCGTAGCGTAAATAAGATACGCTACGGCGACATAAATATGCACCATTATGTTTTGTTATGCTGGACCTAGAGTTGGGAAGGCCCGGAAAAAATCCAAATTGGGAAAATACTTTGCTTTTCCGTATTTTTCCCAAAGTTGTTTTTTTGGGGGGAAATTGAGAGATAAAGAAGCGTGGAATATGTTCTTTTACAATGATAAATAATAGGATTTTTATAACGGCTTACCTGTAAAATCGTTTTCTTGAAGGTACATCATGGGACACAGAGCACCAGTAATTACTACATGGGTTATGGGCCACCTTCAGGTGATGGACACTGGCATAATCAAGACAGGAAGTCCCCCTCTATATAACCCCTCCGACATGGGAGGTGCCTCAGTTTTGTAGCACAGCAATATATAATAATCCCAAAAGAGGGGAGGGACCTTTGCTCTGTTTCCCGTGATGTACCTTCAAGAAAATAATTTTACAGTTAAGCTGTTAAAAAAATCCTATTTTATTTACAGTACATCATGGGACACAGAGCCAGTAATTACTACATGGGATGTCCCAAGCCAATGCCATCTATGGGGAGGGAGACACAAACAAACAAAGCACACCTCCGTCAGACAAGAGGATTCTTTCTATCTGCGGCCTGCAAAACATGCGGCCTGCAAAACACTGCGCCCAAAGACGGCATCCTCCTGTTGACCCACATCCACCTGGTAAGATTTTGTGAATGTATAAACCATTGACCAAAATGCGGCCTTGCACACTTGAGCTATGGAGGCCTGGTGACGCACTGCTCAAGAAATGCTAACTGCCCCGGTGGAGTGTACCCTAAGACGAAAAGGCGGAACCTTGCCTTGTAAATCATAAGCTTTGAGTATGGTCAATTTGGATGCTGCCTGTCCCCTCTTGGGGCCTTCTGGCAGCACGAACAATGCATCCATTTTCCCAATCTGAGCAGTTGTTTCCAAATAGAAGATAACTGCTATCACTACATCGAGAGAATGTAATGACTCTTCTACTGCCGAATTGGGCTCTGGAAAAAATGAAGGCAACAAAACATCTTGGTTCAAATGAAAACTGGATACTATTTTAGGCAGAAAAGAGGGCCGGGGACGTAACACCACCTTGTCATTATGAACCACCAGAAATGGTTCTTTGCAAGATAAAGCTGTGAACTCCGACACTCTACTTTCGGAAGTTATAGCAACCAAAATTGTGACCATGGTCAACAGGGCATCACACTTCAGCTCAAAGGGAGGCCCCTGAAGGGCTGACAAGACCAGATTCATATCCCATGGGTTACACCTTGGATAAAGGCCTGTACTAGAGCGTGAGAAGCAAAAGGTTTTTGGAAAAAACTGACAAAGCCTTGACCTTTAATAGTACTCAAGGCTAGCTTCATCTCTACTCCTAACTGTAGAAAGTCTAGAATCCTGCTTATGCCATACTTGCGAGGATGCCATCGCTTCTTCTCATACCAGGAAACATAGGCCTTACAGACCCTATAATAGATAGCTCTAGAAGCTGGCATTCTAGCATTAATCAGGGTGATTACCCTGAGCCTGAAAGCCCTGCTCCTTAAGAACGAGGGCTTCAAAAAGCCAAACCATCAAATTCAGCGTTTGTAAGGCAGGATGGGATACCAGCCCTTGTGACAGCAGATCCTGGTGGGCTGATAGAATCCAAAGATCTGTCACTGCCATCTTTACGGTTTCCACATACCAGGATCTCCTGGGCCACGCCGGGGCCACTAGGATGACCCGTTTCCGTTCCCCTTTGATCCTGCGCAGCAGATGCAGGAGCAACTGAACTGGAGGGAACACATAAATCAAAGAAAACTGATCCCAAGAGGTTACCAATGCATCTGTCCTGCAAGCGAGCATGTCCCTTTTCCGGGGGACACAAACTTGCCTAGTTTTGTGTTGAATCTGGATGCAAAAATATCCACGTCCAGGGTACTCCAAATCCAGCAAATGGCCAGAAAAACATCTGGATGTAGGGATCATTCCCCTGGGAGCAATGGCTGGCGGCTTAAGAAGTCTGCCTGCCAATTTTCTACCCCTGGTATGAACACTGCAGATATAGGCAAGGAACATGTTCCTCTGCCCAAACCAGAATATGGTCTACCTCTTTCTGGGCCGCACGACTCTTTGTTCCACCCTAATGATTGATATAGGACACTTCCTTGGCATTGTCTGACTGGATTCTGACAGGGTATCCCCGCAGTCTGTCCGACCAAATCCTTTAGGGCCAGGGGTACTGGCCAAATTTCTAAAATGTTGATGGGAAAGGTCTTTTCGGACTCTGACCATTCCCCCTGAACATCATTCTCTTCTAGAAATGCTCCTCAGCCTACAAGACTGGCACCGGTCTTCACTATTTTCAAAGTGATCGGTGTGAAGGTTTTCCCCTTCTGCAAATTCTTGGTTAGTAACCACCAATTGAGACTTTGGCGTACGCTTGGAGCCAAACGCATTGGACAATCCAAATCCTGGGTTCTCCTGCTCCAGGCAAGCAGGATACTGTTTTACAACAGTATTGAATGGAACTGAGCATAAGGGACTGCTTCGAATGAAGCTACCATCTTCCCTAGCAGTCTCATGCAGAGACGTATTGGAGGCTCTTCCCTTGTCCTGACCGTGTGCACCAGATCTCTTATCGCGCAGACTTTTGCCTGGGGTAAGAACACCTTCTTGTAGGCTGTGTCTACCACCAGACCCAAAAATAGGTTGATAATCCAACCCAGATGCTCTAGATACCTGACCATGCTGGCTACGCTCAGATCCAGACCATTTATGGACTGATCAATCAGTAATAGATCATCTAGGTATGTTTTTACCACTATCTAGTGCCTGAAAGAATGAAGCCCTTTTTATTGGATCCCTGGAAACCCTTGATTTTAGAAAATGAGGTGGAGGAAATTCCTGAAACTCTAGCTTATAACCTAGAGAAACTATGGACATGACCCATCTGTCTTGAAACTCCTCCTGCCAAGCTTCCGCAAACTACAGGAGCCTTCCCCCCACTCGTGTGAGCGGGGGGGCTCTTCATAAGGAGGCATTGGGACTCTACTTTGCAGATTTTTGTCCCCAGGACTTCTTCTGGCCCTGAGCCTGGCTTTGGGGCCTTGCTCTTGGGGCTGACAGCGGAGGCCATTGTGACTGTCTGGAGGCAGAGGCAGAACATTAAAACAAAGGACGCTTACTTCTTCTTTTTACAGGAAGAAGCTTACTCTTTCTACCCGAGATCTTCTGGATGTACTTATTCAAGTCCTCCCCAAATAAATGCTCTTCATGAAAAGGAAACTCAGTCAATAGTTGTTTACAAGGCAACTCTGCTAACCAATACTTAAGCCATAGCACTCTTCGCATATGTACCAGCAGAAGAGCGAGACGCAAAAGGGCTTTAGGAAGCTCTGGAAGGTCTGGGATCTCTTCCCCTCTGACGGCCTATTTCACCTTATCCTTAAGGAATTGACAGACACAACTGCATCAGCCATAGCAAATGAGGCTTTAAGCAATGACTCCAGTCTTTTATCCGCTGGATCTTTAAACACCTGAACATCGTCAACTGGACAAGTAAGACTTTAATTCAGGAAAGAAACAGCAGCGTCTACCACTGGCACACTCCATTTCTTAGTGAATTTTTTCCTCCATAGGATACATTTTAGAGAATCTTTTAGAGGAATAAAATGCCTGTCTGGGTATTCCCAGTCAGCATAAACAAGCTGTTCCAGCAACGGGTGCATAGAAAAAGCATGTGACCCTTGAGGAGGCCTCAGAGAACCCAGAGAGAAAAAGGGGGCCTCAGCCAACTCTGTAAGGGGCAACTTATAACTAGTGTTGAGCGGACACCTAGATGTTCGGGTTCGGCGGGTTCAGCCCAACTTCGGGAAAAAGTCTGGGTTCGGACCCAAACTTGACCCGAACCCGAACCCCATTGAAGTCAATGGGGACCCACATTTTTGACTACTAAAATGTCTCTAAAAAACTAAGGGAAAGGGCTAGAGGGCTGCAAATGGCAGCACAATGTTGGTAAGAGCATGGCAAGTACTCTGCAATCAAATGTGGATAGGGAAATAATTTAAAATAACATAAAAAAAAATCTTGACCTAGGAGGACGAGGTCCATATGGAGTAGGAGGTTGAGGGTTAGGGTTAGGTTTAGGGGTAGGGGGTTAGAGTTAGGGTTAGGGTTGGCTAGAGGGCTGCAAATGGTAGCAAAATGTTGGTAAGAGCATGGCAAGTACTCTGAAAATAAATGTGGATCGGGAAATAACTTAAAATAACATAAAAAATAAAAATAAAAATAACTTAAAAAAATAAAATAATAGTCTTGACCTAGGAGGACGAGGTCCATATAGAGTATGAGGTTGAGGTGGCGGTGGATGTGGCGGTGTAGGTGGAAGCGGATGTGGAGGAGGACGAGGTAGCCAACACAGCAGGTTTTGGATTTTAATTGATTTATTTCTTAAAATAGGGTACACCCCAAAAGAGTGAGAAAGATCTAGGTTTGCCACCTCATCCCTTTAAACCCGAACACATAGTAATTACACAGGTTTTGGGACTAATTTAATGTCGATAAGGCACCAAGTGAGTTTAATTAGCAGCACCTTAATCAGCCAGAGAACTTGTGTAATTAATATGTTTTCACTTTTAAAGGGATGAGGTGGCAACCCTAGAAAGATCAGAAATACAAGAATGGCTGGGTAAGGCCGGCCTGCTGTCTATTCTGCACACGGTACGGACAAGTCCTGTGGGATCCATGCCTGGTTCATTTTAATAAAAGTGAGCTTGTCCACATTGGCTCTGGACAGGCGGCTGCGCTTGTCTGTGATAACGCCCCCTGCCATGCTAAATACACGTTCAGATAGTACACTGGCTGCAGGGCAGGGCAGGCCAGCACCTCCAAGGCATAAAGGGCAAGCTCAGGCCATGTGCCCAATTTGGAGACCCAGAAGTTTAAGGGGGCAGACCCGTTATTCAGTACATGTAGGCGTGTGCACACATACTGCTCCACCATGTTGCTGAAATGCTGTCTCCTGCTAAAACGTTCCATATCAGCTGGTGTTACTGTTTGTTGTGGCGTGCTTTTCCACATTTCAGCCATGCTAACCCTGCCTTCTGAGATGCTGGCGGTGTCCCGGCTGAGTTGGCGACCTCTTCCTCCTCCTCTGCCTTCGCCTTGTGCTTCCACTGTTCCCCCGCTGTCAGGTGGGAATTCCACCAGCAGCGCGTCCACCAGCGTGCGCTTGTACTCGCACATCTTGCGATCACGCTCCAGTAAGGGAATTAAAGATGGTACATTGTCCTTGTAACGGTGATCCAGCAGCGTGGCCACCCAGTAATCAGCACCTGTTAAAATGTGCGAAACACGGAGGTCGTTGCGGAGACACTGCAGCATGTAATGGCTCATGTGTGCCAGGCTGCCCAGAGGCAAGGAAAAGCTGAGGTGTATCATCTGTGTCCTCTGTATCCCCCCAGCAATGCACCAGTGATGGACATGAGCTGGTCTGGGTGCCATCCTGCTGTGAACATGGTTCCTCCTCCATCTCCTCCTCCTCATCCTCCACCTCGTCATCCTCCAGAACTGTGCCCTTGCTGGACAATTGTATACCTGGATTTTGTTGAACCCACCCTCGGAGCCACTTGTGAAGGCCTGCCCTGAAAGCCTTGGAAATTATCCTGATTCCTCCTCCTCCTCCTCCTCCTCCTGTGCCACATCCTCTTCCATCATCGCCCGAAGGGTTTTTTAAAGGAGGCATAGAACTGGCATAGTAAAGCTGAGAACGGCATCATTGGCACTGGCCATGTTGGTGGAGTAGTCGAAACAGCGCAACAAGGCACACAGGTCTCGCATGGAGGCTCAGTTATTGATGGTGAAGTGGTCCTATTCCGCAGAGCGACTCACGCGTGCGTGCTGCGGCTGAAACTCCACTATCGCCTGCTGCTGCTCGCACAGTCTGGCCAGCATGTGCAAGGTGGAGTTCCACCTTGTGGGCACGTCACATATGAGGCGGTAAGCAGGAAGGCCAAAGTTACGCTGCGGCGCTGCCAGGCGAGCAGCAGCAGGGTGAGAACGCCAAAAGTGCGCACAGACGGCCCGCACTTTCTGCAGCAGCTGTGGCATATCAGGGTAAGTTTTAAGGAACCTCTGCACCACCAAATTCAGCACATGCGCCAGGCAAGGGATGTGTGTCAAACCGGCTAGGCCCAGAGCTGCTACGAGATTTTGCACGTTATCGCACACCTCCAGGCCCAGCTTGAGGCTCACTGACGCCAACCACTCATCGGTCTGTTGTTCCATGTCCCTCCACAGCTCCTGCTCGGTGTGGGTTTTTTCTTCTAAACAGGAAAGTTTTAAAACTGCCTGCTGGCGTTTACCCATGGCTGTGCTGAAGTTGGTGGTGAATGTGTTACGCTGACCGGATGAGGAGGAGGTAGAGAATGAGTAAGCAGAGTAGGAGGAGTTAGCAACAGGAGGTAAACTGAAGCGCCCTGCAATCCTTGGTGGTGAAAGGACATGCGCCAAACTGCTATCCGCCTCAGGCCCAGCTGCCACTGCATTTACCCAGTGTGCTGTTAGGGAGATATAACGTTCCTGCCCGTGCTTACTGGTCCACGTATCCGTAGTTAGGTGGACCTTGGCACAGATGGCGTTGCGCAGTGCACACCTGATTTTGTCCCCCACTTGGTTGTGCAGGAAAGGGATGGCTCGCCTAGAAACGTAGTCGGGCTGGGCTCGATGTACTGTGGGACAGCCAATGCCATCAGGCTTTTAAAACTCTGCATCTCCACCCAACGGAATGACACCATTTCAAAGGCAAGGAATTTTGAAATGCTGACATTCAGGGCCAGGGATCGCGGTTGGGTAGGGGGGTACTTACTCTTCCGCTCCAGTGTTTGGGAGATAGAGAGCTGAATGCTTCCATGGCACATTGTGGAGATTTTTGGTGACCCAGGTGGTAGTGTTGCTTGCCGGTCCTCTAATTGCGGGGTGGCAGGTGGCACTGTCAGGCGCCGTACACACGGCCGAGGTTCTCGCTGAAAACCAGCGAGAACCTCGCTGGAATGCACATTCCAGCGAGGACCTCGGCCGTGTGTACGGTCTCAGCGAGCTTCCCGTCGGGAAGCCCGTCGAGCCGAAATAGAGAGCACGCTCTCTATTTCCTCGACGGCCCGCCTGGAAGAATGGCTGGTTGCCATTCCCGACGGGCGGGTCGCCGAATTCGACGGCTGGGAGAGAACCTCGACGGGCGGAACGATGTGTTCTGCCCGTCGAGGTTCTCTGCCGTGTGTACGGCACCTCACTACAGAGGTGGATGAAGAGGCAGAGAGGCCCGAGACTAAAGCAGAAGAGGAAGCAGGAGGAGCCAGAGACCTTTCTTGATTTTTGAGGTGTGTACTCCACTGCAGCTCATGCTTTGCACTTAGATGCCTGGTCATGCAGGTTGTGCTCAGGTTGAGAATATTTATGCCTCGCTACAGCCTCTGATTGCACAGCGTGCAAGCCACTCGTGTCTTATCATCAGCACATTGTGTGAAGATATGCCACGCTAGGGAACTCCTTGGACCTGGCTTTGGTGTGCTCGGTCCCTTGCTGCGTTGGGCAGTAGCAGGCGTACTGTCGAAGGGACGGATGCTCTGCTTTGGCACCCTGCTCCCTTTTCTGCTGTGCTGGTGGCTCTGTGCGACCACCGCCTCTTCCTCCGAACTACATGGGTCATCTGCATGAGGTTGATTCCATGTGGGGTCGAGGACCTCATCATCCTCCACATCATCTTCACCCAGTCTTCACTGGTCAGTCTGCACAATTGCAAAAGCAGCAGCAGTGGCAACTGTGTTTCATCATCATCCGAGACGTGCTGTGATGGTCCCCCCATGTACTCATCTTGAAATATAAGTGGCATCGGTGCACTCAATCTCTTCCACTTCTGGGGCTGGGCTAGGTGGATGGCCCTGGGAACATATGACTATGGTATCCCAGATATAACCTTTACTGCTAAGAACCCTTAAACCTTTAATAATAATGAGACCAACACTGTAATTTGGAGTAGCAGCCTCCTTTATTTTAGATAACTTCCAATAATAAATAACATATAAACCATATAATTCCTGAGAAAAACAGTTCTTCTCATACTAGTGCTGGACTTTGCAGGCACCACTAACACTGACTTGTAAAAACTTTTAACGTAATCACATTTATTTGCACTGCGGTACCTCACCTCTGGTCATAGGCCTCAAGCCGACAAGCTGGCTCAGAGACGACCACTGACCGCAGTGCCCCCATTAACCAACATTCCAGCTACACCATGGTAGACTGGAAACCACACCCCTTCAGAACCCATACCACCTCTGGGTAATGGCATCCATATTTGGGGTAATTTCTTCTCCTGCAAAGTCCAAACACCCGCCACTGCCACGACAGCATGCACCTCGTACCTGCATAAGGAGAAACAAAAACACAAGGAAAGCACCCAAAACAAAAATTCTCTCAACCATTATCACCACTATCAGCAAGCCCATAACAAAAAAGGGAGGGTGGGTGGGAACTTTTCTTCCCACGCTGTGTTACCCGGGAAAGGGGGAGGAGGAATTTATAGCCTCGCTTCTCCTCCCCTCCCCACTGCACCTCTCATGACCACTCCCACTAGCCATTAAGGGTTTCTGTTAACCCTGTCATGCCGGCCCTGCGCCTATTGCTGGTTGTTCTTTTGCTCCGGGCCTCTCTTGCTAACAGACTCATTAAAAAGCAGAAGAGACTGCTGCATGATTTGGGGCTCAGACTGCTTGGCTGATTTGCAAGGGGGTGAGGTGAAAGACTGATGGACATCGGCTGCAGGTGCCAACCCTGATCTTTCAGCACAAGACTGGTTGGGAGACAATGTGAAGGAACTGGAGGCACTGTCAGCAACCCAATCTACTACCGCCTGTTCTGCTCCTGGCCTCAACATTCATAGAGCCGGATTAGGCCCCACCAAATACCGCTGCAGGCTATGTCGCCTACTCGCACCTGAGAATGGTGTTTCAATTGTGCGTGTAGCTGGCACAGATCGATCACGTCCTCCCCCTGCAACAGGAGCTCCACCAGCAGCACCACGACCGCGGCCACGTCCCTTATTTGACGTTCTCCTCATATTTCTTAAATGTAGGATCTTGCCCTAAATGGCTGTTTTTTTTTAATACAACTATAGAACAACACTAGCTAAGGTGTTTATCTCACACATGCAAGAAACGCACCAAAAAAAAAAAAAAAAGGCAAGACTGCAAACACTGGAGGAAAAACTGTAAAAGATATTTTTTTGCCCTAAATGGGTGTTTTTTGAATACAACAAGAACAATACTAGCTAAGGTGTTTATCTCACACCTACAGATATGGAGGAAACACTGAAGGAAACACTGCAAATGTTTTATTTTTTCCCTAAATGGTTGTTTTTTGAATAGCACAATAGAAGAAAAGTATATAAAGGGTGTATCTCACTGTAACATATGCAGTGCTGCTGCAATAGGCAGAGTATGTCACATATGCAATGCTGCTGCAATAGGCAGAGTATGTCACATATGCAATGCTGCTACAATAGGCAGAGTATGTCACATATGCAATGCTGCTGCAATAGGCAGAGTATGTCACATATGCAATGTTGCTGCAATAGGCAGAGAATGTCACATATGCAATGCAGCTGCAATTAGGTTTGTGAAGTAGGACAGACTCCTATCTAATTCTCTCCCTGTAAGAACATCAGGAACCTTTCTCTACAGTAGCTAATGCTATGTAGATCGCTGAGTATTGTAATTCGATTCCTGAAGCAGCACAATCCTATCTAAATCTGTCACTGAGATCCGCAGCAGCCTTTCCCTACCCTAGCTAAAGCAGAGTAATGAGCTGTGCTGTGTGCCTCTAGCTTATATAGAGGCTGGGTCACATGCTCGGTCACATGCTGCACTGGCCAATCACAGCCATGTCATTAGTAGGCATGGCTGTGATGGCTTCAAGGTTACACAAGTAAAACAAGCGGCAATTTCTGCCGTGCAGCACGCCGTTACATAGCCGAACTCCGAACCCGAACCCGAACTTTCAGCAAATTATTCGGGTTCGGGTTTGGGTCCAAAAAAAATAAAAAATTTGGTACGAACCCGAACTTTACAGTTCGGGATCGCTCAACCCTACTTATAACCAGTACGCACTGTCTCAGTGAGCAATTGAATTAACAACCTTTGAGACTGTGAGGTTGCAAAAGGCTTTCTCCAGGGCTGAGCCCTTACAATGGGTCCTCTAAAGGCACATCCAAATCCTCTACCCACTCCTGATCCACAGCTGATGGCCCAGGAGCAGGGGAAGGGGACCCGTCTTGTTTTTCCCCAGACTGGGAGGTGGACGCGATCAAACTAGCCAAACTAGCTAGAGCCGTAGCCAAGTCATCTTTAGTGACATATGCAGAGGCTGGAGTGTTGGAGGTAGCTACAATGCCTTATAAGGGTTCAGCTTGGTCAACCGTTACAGGTCTTACAGGGGAATTAGGTGCCGTGGAGGCACGACTAGGGTTCCCAAGACCTGACCGGTGCGCTGTTGGACCCCTTCTCACTGTTTTTGCCCCTCTCCTTCATAGTTCTAGGCTCAATGCAGAGGTACAAATTACTATGCATCTATTACTGAGCTCAGTCTTAGCAATGTTAATATGCCGCTATCAAATGCCACAGCTCAGATGCTGAATAGATGAGTCTTGAAAAATGCCTGTTCCCAGCACCCCAGCGCTAACATGCCCTGTGCAAAGTGTCTATGTCTTTCCATCCATGCACCTGTACTCACACGGCTTGAATTAATAACAATTGTTGGTTCGCTCCAGTACCATAGGGCAGCGCACACGCTAATCTGCATGCACGTCAGCGCCGCCGCTCCCTGCCCCCTGTGGCGTCTTCAGGTATGGAGGGGCTCCCAAGGGTAAGTTGTTCGCTGTGGCGGGTGTTGGTCTTTGCAGGGGAAGGAAGATATGGCAGAAGGAAGAGTTTTTGGGAACTAGCGTTGGTATTGGTCCTGATGGTGGTTTCCAGCTAACGGAGGCTAGCTGGGAAGTGGTAATGGGGCACTGCGGTCAGTGGCTGTCTCTGAGCCAGCTTGTCGGCTGGAGGCCTATTAATTAGGGTGACCAGACATCCCTGGTTTCAGGGGACAGTCCCCAGATTGAGGACACTGTCCCCAGACAAAGTCTGTCCCTGGTTTTGTCCCAGGATTGGATTTGAACAGAGGCTGGGGCAATTTCAAAGACAGTCAGTGCAGAATTTAAAAAATAATAATTCTGTGAATTACACACCCCGCACCTTCTAGCTTAGGGGGTGTATATTTTCCATTACCTGTTCCCCATTTTTGATGATAATGTGCTGGTCGGAATGGAGTGAATATTTCTTCAGTTTCGGGTGCATGCCCATTCAGCTCCGCTCGCATGTTCTTCTGCCTTGGCTCAAGTCCCGGCCAGCCGCCTGCCTGTTTATCTCCTTGCCTTCCCTGGCGAAGTGTTATTCCTCTGCTCCCCACCCAGTAGCTGGGGCGCGGAGAGTAAGACTTGACAGGCTGTGAAGGGGGTGGTGACAGGCAGAGAGTCGCTGATTGCCACCATTACTAGTAAAAAAAAAGTAGAAAAAAAAGTCCCCTGTTTTTAATTTTAAAAATCTGGTCACCTTACTTTTAATATACTGGGAAGGTACCGCAGTGCAATATGTTTTCCCACATGGGTATGAGTTCCTACAAAGACCAATGCTAAGTGGATTTATAGGTTAATTAAAAGATGTTTGGGTTGTTTTATGTAATACTTGATATTGATATATTTATATTTGTTAAATAAATTAGGCTGCTACAGCCTTTTTACCCCATAAAAATTGGTGTGGTCTCAATTACTGAGGGTAAGGTTAATAGAAAAGGGGGGGGGGGTTAAGGTAAAGGGGAGTAATTAGTTGCATCTGTTATACAACATTCATGGCACAGTAATTAAAACACATTTTTTGGGTACAAGGACTGTGCTATTGCATACACAGTGAGTAGGGTTTTAAGCAACATTTTTCCACACCCACAATTTCTTACCGTGTAGCAGATACACTAATTATTGTCCCCTGGGTACCCATAGCTGAACCCCCTCCCACTACGAAAAAAATTATCTATGGCCCTGGCAGTAGGACCCAGGTGCATTGGTAATGGTGCAGACTGCACATGGCTGGAAGCAGGTTGCAATGGTAAGTGCAGCAGACAGGATCAACAGGTGAGTACTGAAAGTAGGTACTGCAGGTTGGGTACAGCAGATAGGCACCAAGGCAGATCACAATAGACAGGGCACACCAGAAGGCATAGTCAGGGAGGGTAGCAGAGGTCAGTGAGCCAGTGGTTAGCAGACTGGGTAGCAGAGTCGAGATAAGGCAAGCTGGGGTCATACACAGGGCATACCTCCCAACTTTTTGAGATGGGAATGAGGGACACTGTGACAAACCCTCTGTCTTCAAACAGATCTAGGTCCACCGTCAATGCTTCCTCTGTCCAGAACAAGCACCATCCCAGACTCTTCAGCCATCCCAGTCACCAGCCATAACACAGTGTAGGGTAAAAACCAACAGACAACACCTCAGTGTAGAGTGGCAAAACAAAACTGACTTTATTATCACACATGGACACACAGATATCTCACTTCAAAACATGTCCCTCCCACCCTTGGGGAACAGAGCGGGTTAAACTGTCCAATGACAATGGTTATACAGGTCAGGTGTGTGCCAACTTCTCATCACTAAACAGTCTTTTTTTTTTTCCTTTTTTTTTTTTTTTTAACTTTCAGCTTTTACTGCACAAGAGAGACCAGCTCATGGTGGAGGTGCTTAGTTTTCGTCTCTGTTTCAGATTTGCATCATTTGTGGAAATTTCCCTTTTTTTTTGTTTTTTTTTTGTTTTTGTTTGTTTGTTTGAATTTATTATATATATATATATATATATATATATATATATATATATATATATATATATATATATATATATTGTAAAAAATTATTGTGCTTTGAACATTTTATAACTACCTTTATTTATGTATTTATTTATTTCTCTTTTCACCACCCCCCCTCCCTCCCCCCCCTTCCCTCCCCACCATAACTCCGGTTGATGCTCTCTTATCTTATCGGGTTAAATTGTGCCCCGGGTCGCAGGTTTTCTGCATAGCTCCATGGGGCCAGATTCATGAAAGGTTACGCTGGCGGATCGAGTGATCCGCCAGCGTAACAGTGGCTTTGAGCCGGCGTTTCTGTTTTCTGTAACCAGAAAACAAGAAACGCCGGGTTGAAGTTCCGATGCGATGAGCGTAACTGAGTTTCGCCATCGCATTGTTACTTCAACTTAAAAATGGCGCCGGGGGCGTTCCCGCCGATTTACGCTCAAAAAATATGTTAATGAGCGGAAATCGGCAATTCACGATCGAAATCCGGCGCGACGCAGTGACGTTACGACGTTTCCGGACGGGATACGCGGCGCATAGATATACCTACATGGGGTTGGAGTATCCTATGTTAGGTATAGGCGTCGTCATCGCGTCGGGAAAAAAAAAAAAAACGTCGCTTGCGTAAAACGGTCATGAATGGGAATGTGACGTCATTGACGTTCATTCACAGATTTTGGAGCATGCGCACGGGGATGTTTTGACACTCGACGCATGCGCAGTACGTCGGCGGCGGGATCGCGCGTAGTTAGCCTACTACACGCCCCGTACCCGCGACATTTGAATTCCGCCGGCTCATTTGCGATGCGCTGCCGCAACTTTAGGAGCAAGTGCTTCGTGAATGACAGCACTTGCTCCTAAAAATTCGGCAGCGCAACGCAAATCAGAAGCGTTACTCCAGAGCAAAGATGCTCTGGAATACGTGAATCTGGCCCATGATCTTTTGAAAGCTCTCCAACTTTCCCATTTTGTATTGTCCCAATTATCTTCAAAGCTATCCCTAAGATCTTCCATCGTATATGTTTCCTCCACGGTATCTATCCATTCCCATATCATGGGACATTCTGTTTCCTGCCACTTTCTTGGGATCAGCCTTTTGGCGGCATTTAATAGATGTGGTACCAAGGAATTCCTATATTTCTTAATCGCTTCCCCCCCTCCGTGGAAGAGGACCGTCCAAGGCTCTATTTTTATTTTTTCCTTTGTGATCTCTTCTATTATTTTCAAAATCTTTTCCCAATAAATTTTAACCTTTGGACATTCCCACCACAGGTGGGCCATAGTACCAGGTGATTTACATCCCCTCCAACAATCAGCTGACTGGCCAATCTTAAATTTGCTGAGTTTTTCTGGTGTAATGTACCATCCTGATAGGCATTTGAAGTTCATTTCAGCGGATCGACTGTCGGGAGCCGATGTATGGGTCAGTTTTAAAATTTTTGCCATTGTGCTCCTATCACACCGTGTTCCTAATTCCTTCTCCCATTTTTTAATGAAGGGATGTACCTCTAGTTCCTCCCGCTGTATTAGGATCTTATATATCTAAGAAATAGTGCCTTTCCTGCTTTCCAAAGAGCATATTTTTTCAATGTCAGAAAGTTGATCCTCCCTTCTTAGGGGTTGGGGGAGTTTCTGTATGAAGTGGTTTAACTGTTGGTACCTCCATTCATTAACCACTTAAGACCCGGACCAATACGCTGGTAAATGACCCAAGGTGTTTTTGCGATTCGGCACTGCGTCGCTTTAACAGACAATTGCGCGGTCGTGCGACGTGGCTCCCAAACAAAATTTGCGTCCTTTTCTTCCCACAAATAGAGCTTTCTTTTGGTGGTATTTGATCACCTCTGCGATTTTTATTTTTTGCGCTATATACAAAAATAGAGTGACATTTTTGAAAAAAAAACACTATTTTTTACTTTTTGTTAAAAAAAAAATCAAATAAACTAAATTTTAGTCAAACATTTAGGCCAAAATTTATTTAGCCACATGTCTTTAGTAAAAAAAAAGATCGCAATAAAAAAAAATAGCTACCTAGCGGGAACAGCGACACTAATACAGCGATCAGAAAAATGATCGCTTAGTGACGCTGGCAATAGGGAGTGAAAGGGTTAACTAGGGCGGTGATCAGGGGGTTAAAACTTTATTAGGGGGGGTGGGGGGCTATCCTGAACCTAACACTAACTGTTTTTTACACTGCCTGTCACACTGACACTAAATGCAGTGATTAGATCACTGCATTCAGTGACACTGTGACAGGGGGGTGGGGGGGCGATCACAAGGGGTTAATATGCCTATGTGAGTGTGTGTCAGTGTTGTGTTGGTGCACACTTACTTGTGATGTCTTCTCTCATCAGCAGCGCTGGAAAAAACAGCGCTGCGATGAGAGAATACATCATTTCCTCCTTCCTGTGTAAACACAGGAGGAGGAAGTGACAGGATGGGAGCGCCCTCCCATTGGCTGGGAGCGATCGCGGGGGGGCGGGTATTCGCCGACATCCGCCCCCAGATCCCGGATCGCTCCCGGAGCCAGGGGGACCCCCGCACGCCGCGGAGGGGGTCCCGATGGGACCCCCGAACTGCACTTAGGCGGGGATGTAAATTTACGCCCTTGTGCCTGTACGTGCCATTCTGTGGCCGTATATGTGCGTGCGGGGGTCCTTAAGTGGTTAAGTGTCATAAAATTTTATTTTTGCTCTATTTGCCTATAGGCTAATATGTGTCCTTGGTGTATAATATCCCTTACTTGTGCCTTATTATTTTTAATCCAATTACCTCCTACCTCTGTTTTCCCCGGGGGGAAGTAATCGTTGTCTTTTAAAAAGATGAGGGGGGAGTTGAAATTTTTATCTATTTTTTTTTGTGTACCGTCCCAAATTCTAAGTGCATTTTTTGTGATTGTGTGTGTTGCTATACCTAGTGCTCTAAATTGTGGAGGATTCCATATTATTTTTTCTAATTCCACATTTGCAAGGAAATTCTCCAAACGAACCCATCTTTTTTCTGTGTTTACTCTGGCCCACTCCACTGCTCTCGACAGGATTGTTGCCTCATAGTATTTTTTAAGGTCCGGGATAGCCAGTCCCCCCTTATTTTTAGTCTGTCTGAGGGTTTGCAAGGATATTCTATGTTTCTTGTTTCCCCATATATAATTCATAATCATTTTTTGAAGGATACGAATCAGTTGTTTTGGGAGTTTAATCGGTACCATCTGAAACTTATATAGAATCTTCGGTATCAATATCATTTTACAGAAATGTATTCGTCCAAACCACGAAATTGGTCTATTTTTTATTCTAGTTATTTCGTTTTTAATTTCTTCTATCAGGGGGACGTAGTTGATTTCATACATTCTTCTTTCCGTACTAGCCAGATAGATGCCAAGATATTTGAGCTTTTTAACCCATGGGAATTTATATTCTAATCTGAGGTTTAGTATTTCTTTCCTAGGTGTGCTGGCGTTTAATATTTCCGTTTTATTAATGTTTAATTTAAAGTTTGAAATTTCCCCATATTGACGACAAACATTTAATAGTTCTGGGATCGAAGTTTTAGGATTTGTCAAATAAAAGAGCACATCGTCTGCAAATGCCGCCAACTTATGTTCTTCTTTTCCCACCTTAATTCCATTTACTTCGGGGCATTTTCGTATTCTAGCTAGGAAGGGTTCAAGGGACAGCACGAATAGTAATGGTGAAAGGGGACACCCTTGTCTCGTGCCATTTTCCATTGAGAAGTATTGGGAGAGGCCTCCGTTTATTTTAATCCTAGCCGTTGGGGCTTTATATAGGGTTCCAATCCACCCCATCATCCTGCTTCCAAATCCCATAGTTTCCAGGGTTTGTAACATGAATCCCCAGTCTACCCTATCGAACGCTTTCTCTGCGTCAATCGACAGGAGTAGACTGGGGACTCCACTTCTCCTCATTTCTTGAATCAGGAGGAGGGTCCTTACCCCGTTGTCTCTTCCCTCTCGGCCCTGGATAAACCCTGTCTGGTCGGGGTGTATTAACCCCGCCATCTCGCGCTTTATTCTCTCGGCCAATACCTTTGCAAACAGTTTTACATCTGTATTTAACAGAGATATTGGCCGGTAGCTCGAACACATCCTGGTGTCCTTGCCTTCCTTAGGAATAACTGTTATTGTTGCCTCGGCAGCTTCTCTACTTAGGAAATAGTCCTTTCCAAGACCGTTAAAATATTGGCTTAATCGGGGTATGAGAATGTCTTTGCATTTTTTATAATAAAGTACGGTGAAACCATCAGGGCCTGGACTTTTCCCTGATGCTGTACCTGATAAAGCTAGTTGTACTTCATTTTCCGTGATCGGCCTATCCATTATTAATGCATCTATAGGTTTTACTGATGGTAGTCCCGTCCCCCGCAGAAAATCTGAGGTTTTGGATTTTTTCTCTCCTTTTCCCCAATTTTTCTGCTTAACTGCATATAAATTTTCGTAGTAAACACGGAAAGTTTCCGCTATATCTTTTGTTTTATACACCTCCTCCCCTTGTTCGTTTTTAATTTTTCCTATATAGTTTCTTCCTTTCTTTTTCTGAACTAACTTTGCCAGGTGTTTGCTGGATTTATTGCCTCCCATGTATCTTTCTTTTGCGATTATCTGTAGATCTCTTTTAGTTTCCTGAAATAATAGGTTTTTAAGTTGGTTACGTTTATTGACAAAATTCTTGATATAGCTCTTGTTGCTGGGCCCCTCTTTTGTGTTTTTGTTCTAACTTAACTAACTCCTCAATTATTTTCTCCTTTTGGAGCCGGTTCTCTTTTTGCTTTCTTGCTCCTTCTGATATTAACGTGCCTCGAATTAAGGCCTTGTGGGCGTCCCATAATGTAGCTTTAGATATGTCACTTGTATCATTTATATTGAAGTATTCTTCTAGCTCCTTCTGAACCCTGGTTAGGCTGTTCGCATCTTTTAATAGTTCTTCATTGAGCCTCCAAATTTGGGGAGGAATTTATATTCTAATCTGAGGTTTAGTATTTCTTTCCTAGGTGTGCTGGCGTTTAATATTTCCGTTTTATTAATGTTTAATTTAAAGTTTGAAATTTCCCCATATTGACGACAAACATTTAATAGTTCTGGGATCGAAGTTTTAGGATTTGTCAAATAAAAGAGCACATCGTCTGCAAATGCCGCCAACTTATGTTCTTCTTTTCCCACCTTAATTCCATTTACTTCGGGGCATTTTCGTATTCTAGCTAGGAAGGGTTCAAGGGACAGCACGAATAGTAATGGTGAAAGGGGACACCCTTGTCTCGTGCCATTTTCCATTGAGAAGTATTGGGAGAGGCCTCCGTTTATTTTAATCCTAACCGTTGGGGCTTTATATAGGGTTCCAATCCACCCCATCATCCTGCTTCCAAATCCCATAGTTTCCAGGGTTTGTAACATGAATCCCCAGTCTACCCTATCGAACGCTTTCTCTGCGTCAATCGACAGGAGTAGACTGGGGACTCCACTTCTCCTCATTTCTTGAATCAGGAGGAGGGTCCTTACCCCGTTGTCTCTTCCCTCTCGGCCCTGGATAAACCCTGTCTGGTCGGGGTGTATTAACCCCGCCATCTCGCGCTTTATTCTCTCGGCCAATACCTTTGCAAACAGTTTTACATCTGTATTTAACAGAGATATTGGCCGGTAGCTCGAACACATCCTGGTGTCCTTGCCTTCCTTAGGAATAACTGTTATTGTTGCCTCGGCAGCTTCTCTACTTAGGAAATAGTCCTTTCCAAGACCGTTAAAATATTGGCTTAATCGGGGTATGAGAATGTCTTTGCATTTTTTATAATAAAGTACGGTGAAACCATCAGGGCCTGGACTTTTCCCTGATGCTGTACCTGATAAAGCTAGTTGTACTTCATTTTCCGTGATCGGCCTATCCATTATTAATGCATCTATAGGTTTTACTGATGGTAGTCCCGTCCCCCGCAGAAAATCTGAGGTTTTGGATTTTTTCTCTCCTTTTCCCCAATTTTTCTGCTTAACTGCATATAAATTTTCGTAGTAAACACGGAAAGTTTCCGCTATATCTTTTGTTTTATACACCTCCTCCCCTTGTTCGTTTTTAATTTTTCCTATATAGTTTCTTCCTTTCTTTTTCTGAACTAACTTTGCCAGGTGTTTGCTGGATTTATTGCCTCCCATGTATCTTTCTTTTGCGATTATCTGTAGATCTCTTTTAGTTTCCTGAAATAATAGGTTTTTAAGTTGGTTACGTTTATTGACAAAATTCTTGATATAGCTCTTGTTGCTGGGCCCCTCTTTTGTGTTTTTGTTCTAACTTAACTAACTCCTCAATTATTTTCTCCTTTTGGAGCCGGTTCTCTTTTTGCTTTCTTGCTCCTTCTGATATTAACGTGCCTCGAATTAAGGCCTTGTGGGCGTCCCATAATGTAGCTTTAGATATGTCACTTGTATCATTTATATTGAAGTATTCTTCTAGCTCCTTCTGAACCCTGGTTAGGCTGTTCGCATCTTTTAATAGTTCTTCATTGAGCCTCCAAATTTGGGGAGGCCTAGGGTTACCTGTGATATTGAAGGACACACTGATTGGGGCATGATCGGATATAGTCATGGGCTCTATTGTTGCATTCACCACCTCCTCTAATAGGTAGTGATCTACCAGAATATGATCAATCCGAGAATAACACTTGTGTACAGGGGAGTAAAAGGTATAATCTCGAGTCGCCGTGTTTAGCAAGCGCCAGGCATCAACCAATTGGCTACTATGCAGATTATTTTTTAATTTTCTTAGTTGTTTTATATTAATCCCTGTTCCCTGAGTAGTCTTGTCCACCTTTGGGTCCATACAGAAGTTGAAATCACCTGCCAGTATAACCCTACCTTTTTTTAAATCCCTTATCCTTCCTAGGATGTCATTTAAGAATTTTATCTGTTGGTTATTAGGTGAGTAGATATTTACTAAGGTGCATTCTGTCTCTTCTAGTTTCCCTTTTAATATAAGGTATCTCCCCTCAGGGTCGGTCAGTCTATCGATTAACCGGAATCTCACTCCCTTGGCGAACCCAATAGCTACTCCCCTTGCCCGTTTTGAGATAGTGTCCCCATAGTACCAAATCGGGAAGTCCATTGAGTTTAATTTTACATTTGAATCATTGGTAAGATGGGTCTCCTGTAAATAGACTACATCAGTTTTCATTTTCTTCAATTCTTTTAAAACTTTGTGTCTCTTTGTGGGGCTGTTTAGACCTTTTACGTTATATGATACAATTTTTATTGTTGGCATTATCTAATGTTGGGGATCTTCCTCTTTGTTTCAAGTTTTAACCTTGACCTAGGTTCGTGTATTATCTCTATCAATCTTTTTAATATGGTGTATCTCCCTCCCCTCCATCCCCTTCCCTTCTCTCTACCCCCCCCTTCCCCCCTCCCTCTCCCCCCTCCCTCTCCCCCTCCCTCCCTCTCTCGCCTTCCTCCCCCCCTTCCTCCCCCTCCCTAATCCTCCCCCCCCTGGCCAAAGATAGGCCTCTAAACCAATTTTACCCCTGGTCTAGTTTCCCTCTGGGGTGGGGCTTATTTTCACGGTCCCCTTCTAACTTAGAAGGGGGTAACAGAAGAAAAAAAAAAAAAGGTTGACAAGCACTGAGTTTCACTGGGGTAATGGGACCACCCTATTTTTGTGGCCCACTCACCCCTCCCCTTCAAAGGGGAAAAGACAAGAGAGTGCACAGCCACAGAGAAATTAAATTTTCTGTCTGCCGTCTCCCTCTATTCACTCCATCCAGGTAGGTCTGGTATCTGTAGGTCTAATCTTTTGCAGAACTCATTCAGGTCTTCAGGGAATCGTAATAGTGCTGATTTCCCTTCTTTGAAGCCCACCAAGCACGCTGGGAATCTCCAATTATATTTAATTTTCTTAGTCACTAGTTGTTCTAGGAGAGGTTTTAATAGTCGTCTTCTGGTCAACGTCTCAGGGGCCAGATCTGCGTAGATCTGGAGGGGAGACCCTTCATATATGAGGGGTGGGGATCCCCTCAAGTTCTTCCATATTTGATCTTTCTCTTCCAACGAATGAAATCTAACCACAACATCTCGGGGCCGCTCTGTGTCGCTTCTACTTGGTCTTCCCACCCGGTGGGCTCTCTCAATTCCAATCGGGTCTTCGGCTGTTTTGCCTAATATTGGTTTAAAAATTGTCCCGATTATATTCCTCAGGTCTTCCCCTTTTCCTTCTGGGACCGCTCTAACTCTCAAGTTCTGTCTTCTGGATCTATTTTCCTGGTCTTCCAGTTTATAAAGTATATTTCGCTGTTGGAAATGAAACTGGTCGTTTTGTTCCTTTAGCTCGATCGACTCTTGTTTTTGTTTCTCTAGTTGTTCCTGTAACATCTCGACCCTTGAAAGGAGATGTCCCAAGTCCGTCTTTAAGCTGTGTATCTCTCCTTTAATAGCGTTTTCAAGTCGCATCAGCATCTTTTCCATATCTCCCTTGGTTGGGATTTGATCTTCAGGTCTCTCTTCTTCCCTTCTGCTCATCTCTCCATCCCTCTCTCTAGTCTCTTCCTCTCTTGAGTCCTCTATTAAGTCCCCGGATGTATCCCCTTGGGTTGATTTCTGCAGTTTTTTTTCCTCCATTTTTTTCTCCGTTTTCCCTTGTGAGGATTTTGGGGATCCTGTAGTTCTGGAGCTTGTTGCTTTAGACATGTATTGTTGGATTGTACTTGATGTTGCCGCAGTTCCAGATGTCTTTGGAGTTGCTCCCTTTGTTGATCTGCTTGACATTCTGGACATATTATTCTTCACGTTTCTAATTCTTTTCCCCAGGTTGCCAACTTGTTTACTTCCTTACGACCTCTAGCTCTGGATTTTCCTCTTAATTGCTGCCGTCGGTATTGCTTATATGGATTCCGGCTGTCTTCTTATGGTTTGTGGAGTTCCCCCTTATCCCCCTTATCCCCTGAGGTAAGTTCTTATCCTTTCCGAGGGAGGAGCTCCTATCTCTCCTATAGGGGGGTCTTGGCAGGGTTTAGAGCTATTGTTGCTAAACTCTTTATGGGGTTCCTTCTGTTCTCTTTTATATCTGAACCTTTTTAAGGTTTTTTGAGATTTTTATCAAATATACACTTCGTAAGAATAAAAGTTGCGCCGGTAGTGGGCAGAAATAGGGCGTCAGCAAAAAAGAAGAAAAAGAGCTGGGGAAAAATTTTTTTTTTTTTTTTGTATACTTCCCCACTGGAGCATCCACACCCCACTGTTATTGTTTTGATTTAATTGATTTAATTGTATATAATTATGTACCGTCCTGGGCTACGTGACTGATCTCTTACACACCTTGTGGCATTTAGTATATCGTGGCCAAGGTGTTGTTTTGTCCTGATGTTTTAGAGTTTGTGTCCAGAAGAGGCCCGCAGGGGCTATATGACTGTATAATTCCTCTCTGCAACCCCTTGACATTTATTCTATTTCAGCTCATTCAACCCGAGAGTACGACACCCTCAGGTTTCAGATTGAACAAGTTCATTGAAGGATTCCCTTCGGGTTGTTTACAATCTAAAAATCTCCGGTGGGGATCGGCCTATTCATGACCTCTGGCGTTTTTCAAATGCAGTCCACCCTTGTGGAGGGAAATTTTCATTAATAGTTTTACTATATTGTATTCATTCATTCAGTGTTTATACCATCATGTGGGGTGACTCAGGATTAACAATTTTATAACCATCATACCATCATACTGTCCTCAAGGGGATACTCTTTTATCCCTCATTCCTTGCAGTAGGCCTGAATTT
This sequence comes from Rana kukunoris, assembly GCA_029574335.1. Taxonomy (NCBI): domain Eukaryota; kingdom Metazoa; phylum Chordata; class Amphibia; order Anura; family Ranidae; genus Rana; species Rana kukunoris. The sequence continues at coordinate 86,475,046 of CM056060.1, read as the reverse complement.
TCCATTATGAACAACAGACCCTATAATTACATTTAAAATTTTCTCTCTATGCCTCCTTTCTTTCTGTATACTTTATTCACCTTAATCCATTTCATGACAGGAAACGAGGCAGTCTGATTTTCCAGAAGAGAATTGGGAATTTTGGAAGTTAGACATTTCAGTTTACCTTCAGGATCCGTTGCTCATACTACCTGCTTGTCCCCGTTGGGGGTCAGCTGTTTCCGGGGGTCTAATACATTCCGTGTTGGCCCCCCGCTGGGAGATTTCCCGGAGACGTTCGCCCTTGTTGGGAGAAGGGGGCTGGTAATGACCTGTCCTATTAATGGGAGTGCGCCACGCGTCACCTCAGCTCATGCCGCGATCGTGCCGGGTTCCCGGGCCGTTTGCGGTGGTTATCTGGCGAAGCTGCGATGGGTCCTTAGTTCAGACCGCGTTCGTGCCAAGTTCCCGGGCCGTTTGCGGTGGCTCCCCGACGAGGCTACCATGGATCCTCCGCGGCATCTCGGACCCGTTTCCCGGGGATACGATGTCCCGTCCTGGCTCTTCCAGCTCAGCGCGTCTCACCTGCGTCTCACCGCCCCACCCTCCTCGCGGCGCGTCACGTCCTTACGTGCACGTGCACGCCATCCCCACTAGCTCCTCATCACTAAACAGTCTTATGCCGCGTACACACGCCCGTTTTTCGGGTTCTAAAAAAATTATGTTTTTTTTTTAATGTCATTAAAAATTATTGTGTGTGGGCTCCAGAGCATTTTTCACGATCTAAAAAATGGCCATTAAAAATTTCGAACATGCTCTATTTTTTCACGTTTTTTTTACGTTCTCATTTTAAGGTTGTAAAAAATGGTCGCGTGTGGGCTTTAACGATGTGAAAAAAATGCGCATGCTCAGAAGCAAGTTATGAGAGGGGAGCGCTCGTTCTGATAAAACTAGCGTCCATAATGGAGTAAGCACATTCATCACGCAGTAACGGACTGAAAAGCGCGAATCGTCTTTTACTGAGTGAGTGAGTGAGTGAGTGAAAAACGTGTAGAGCGCAACACATGCAAACTGAATCGCCTCTGGGCGCTGTTTCCATTCCATGGGTAAGAATAGTGATGAGCGGAATATGCCATATTCGATTTCGCGATATTTCGCGAATATTTCGAAGAATATTCGCGAATATTCGTTAATATCGAATATTCGTGATATTTTATAAAAAAAAAAAAAAAAAAAATTGCGAATTTTGCCAATGCGAATTTTTGCTAATGCGTGATGTGAAATTTCGCGATTTTTTTTTTTTTTTATAAAATATCACGAATATTCGATATTTACGAATATTCGGTATATTTTATATAAATAAAAAGCGAAATTTTACATATGCGGTTGCGAATATTCGTTAATATCGAATATTCGTGATATTTGATAAAAAAAAAATTGCGAACTATTGCGAATTTTATGCGAATTTTTTTGCGAAATTTGAAAAATATCGAATATTCGAAATAGCGAATATTCGCGCTCGAGATATTCGCGAATACTCGAATATGCAATATTCGTAGCGAATATTCGCAATGCGAATATTCGTGAGCAACACTAGGTAAGAAAACCCCCTTGACCTCAGAAGAGATGGGTTTTAATCTTTCTCCTGAAGGTCAAGTGGTCTGACTCCAGTCGGATGGTAGTTGGTAGTGCATTCCACAGCCGAGGTCCCTGGACTGCAAATCTTCAATCTCCTTTGGACTTGTATCTGGCTTTGGGTATTTGGAGTAGGTTTTGATTTGTGGTTTGCAGAATGCGATTTGGGTTATGGGCTTTTATTTTTTCGCATAGATATTGGGGGACGTTTCCTTGAATACATTTATGTGTTAGGCAGAGTGCCTTAAAAGTGATTCTGTCTTTTACTGGCAACCAATGAAGGGATCTCAGCGAAGGTGAGATTGATTCCCATGTTTTTTTGCCAGTCACTAATCAAGCGGCCATATTTTGAACGACTTGCAGATGAGTGATTTGGTAATTGGGGAGTCCTAGATAGAGGGCATTGGCATAGTCCAGTCTGGAATTGATGATTGTTCCCACTACGACTGCAATGTCCTCTTTTGGGATAAAGGGGGTGAGTCGGCGTAGTAGGCGCAGCAGATGATGGGATCCACTGACTACAGACCCTATTTGTGCATCCATTGTCATGTAGGAGTCGAAAATGACTCAGAGACTTTTGACTTTGGTGCTAGGGGTGATAGTTTTACCCAAAATGGGTGGGGGGTTCCAAATTGAAACAGGAGAAGTTCTGTTTTTGAACCATTGAGTTTAAGATAACTGTTTGTCATCCAGCTATCTATTAGAGAGAGGGATTTCTCTAGTCCAAGAGAATGATCCTTTTTGTTGCAAATGCGGAAATACAGTTGAGTGTTGTCTGCATAGGAGTGGTAAAGTAGCTTCTGGTTCCTGATGATTTGAAAGAGAGGGCGGAGATAGATATTGAACAATACGGATGACAAGGGAGATCCCTGAGGGACTCAGCATGATACCGTACGCTTTTCAGAAGTGAAAGGACCCAGTTTCACTGTTTGTGATCGGTTTTCCAAGAAGAAGGAGAACCAGGGTAAATCACCTTACGCTACTCTGGCTACTTCAGCTAGCCTAGCTAGTAGTAGTCCGTGGTCTACCGTATCAAATGCCATGCTTAGGTCCAGCAGGATCTGGAGACAAGATTCTCCTTCATCTGCGGCCTCTAGAGCGGCATCCCATATTTTGAGCAGCGCCGTTTCTGTTCCGTGACCCGGACAGAAGCCTGATTGAAACGTGTCAAGTAGCTTATGGGTGTCTAAATGCCATTGCAGCTGTTGTACAACTTCTTTCTCCATTATCTGCCGAGCTTCTCGGCAAAATCCAGCGAAAAGCTCGCTGGGGGACATATTCTGTCGAGGTTCTCGGTCATGTGTACACTTCCGACGAGCGTCCCGTCGGGAAGCTCGTTGAGCCAAAAAAGAGAGCACGCTCTCTTTTTCCTCGTTGTTCAATGAGGACTTTGGCTCGACAAGCTTTTTTGACCGCTCATCGGGAACATCGTTGGGCGGAACGATGAGTTTAGCCCGACGAGGTTCTCGGATGTGTGTTCACGGCCTCCGAGAAAACATTTAGACCTGTTATGGGCCTCCGGTTGTTTGGGTCTTTGGGGTCAAGGGTGTTTTTTTTAGGATTGGTTTTATTGTACCTTGTTTCAGCAAGGTGGGCACCTTGCTGTGACGCGAAACATGTCAGTTACGGCTCTCCCTAACCATTACTGATGTCCACAGAGGTCCTTTAAGCACATAATTCCACACTGACGTCCTATTATCTCATTTAGTGACGCCCATGTGTGCTTACTAACAGCATCCGTCTTGTGTGTACTTAAGAACAGCATACGCTGTCCGCTTCTTCTATTGGCCAGTCGCCGTCACATGATCGAAAAGGTTTGGTGTTCCGGACACCACATCCCACCCCTTCCAGTGACGTCGCGGAAGTATTGCTCTCCACCTTAGCAGCTGATGCGGCCGGTTTGAAAATCTGCGCCCAAGCTCTCCTACCGCCCTACATCGCGGCAGTGCAAGAGAGAGAGAGCTCTCTCCCTTGGTTCCCTCCCACCATCTGGACTGGCAAGTACCTGTAAGCTTCTGTCTACATCTGCTAAATGGCGACGTGGACTGTTCCCCGCCGTGCTATGCTCCCCCTGACACATTAGTTCATCTTGTGACTGCTTCACAGCCCTTCAGGAGAGAGCTCATTATAGAAGTACTATACCTATCACCCTTTGCCTTCTGCTCTGGTGTGCTTCTTGCCTTTGAATATAGCGTGACACTTAACCCTTCCATCTCAAGCTGTTTTTCTCCCTGTGGACTTTGGTTGAATTGTATCAACACACATTCATATTGTAATTTTATCTATGCTCTTTTTCTGTGTTTATTATTTTATTCAGACTATAAAGTGTTTCTACATTTTTTCCTATTGTGCGCTGTATTTTTGTTTGTATGTTTCTGCCCTTTTCTAAATGGTTTACAGCAACACTTGTGTTTTTTTTACTGATCTCTACATTCAATTGTAGTGCCATATCACGTTGTAGTGCTGCTATAGGGGTTTTTTCTTTGTGTATTTGGGGCACTGTGCCCTACTTGAATGATTGGTTTATGAGCTGCGTGATAGCTAGTGCCAGTATATCGACACTTTCTTTCAGCAGTTTAGTGGGAATGATGTCTTTGGTTGCTGTGCTGTTACGCAGAGTCCCGGTGATGTTTTTAGTGGTATTGATGGTGATGGGTTTTAGAGTGAATTTTGGTGGTTGTGGCGGGTTTATGTGGGTATTTGGATTGGGATTTTGGGAAGGGTTAGTGACGATTCCATTTTGCTGAATACTTTCACGGATTTTTTCAATTTTATTTATGAAATAATCCGATAATTCGTTGCAAAATTCTTGTGAATCAGAATTGGGGGCCTCTAAACAAGCTGGATTCATCATCTGCGAAACCAGCTTGAAGAGTCTCGGGGGCTGTTTAGGGCATTTGCGATGATGTTGGGGAAGTGATTTTTTTTGGCCATGAAGATTTCTTTGTGATATTTCTTTGTTTTTGTCTTGTAAATGGTGTGGTTTTCCTCCGACGAGCTCCTTTTCCAAGCAGCTTCTGCTCTTCTACGCTCTTGCTTTAGCAACGTCAGCTGGTCATTAAACCAGCTGGAGTTGTTTTTCCTGGTGAGTGTTGTACGTCACAGCGCTTTGCTAGAGCATTTTTTTTCACGATCATGTGTAGGCAAGGCCATTTTAACCATTTAGAACCCTAAAAACGTTTGTGTGTACGCGGCATTAGTCTTTATTCCATCTCGGTTTACACAACTTTTGTTTTCACTTACTTTTTGACTGTCTGTTGAATTACCATTTAGGTTGCAACTAGTTTTATGATGGTACATTTTCTTTCTAGGGTTGCATGTCTTCGGCTGGGTGGCGTGTTCCCATTCCATCTGGCCTGGCTTCCCTCCGTCCCGCCCTGCCCTGTCTGCCTTTCTCCCCCCCTTTGGTCTGGTCTGGGGTCCTTGGCTGCGACCTCTTGTAGGCCTGGTGGCGATCCACTTACTTTATTTATTTTTTAAATGTTATCTACTGTGCCAACAAAATATATATGAGATGTGGCACTGAATTTTTTCGTCAGATATCCGATGAAGCTGACTTTCATCAGTCTTGCCTACACACCATCAGTCAAAATGCGGTGACGTAAAACACTACGACGTGCTGATAAAAATGTAGTTCAATGCTTCCGAGCATGCGCCAACTTGATTCTGAGCATGTGTGGATATTTTGGTTTCCATCGAAAAAATTGAAAACGTGTTCTATTTTTTAACACTGATGGAAAAAAAACTATGAGGCCCATACACGTTTTCATCGGACAAACCGATCGTGTATACGCGGCTTAAGTGTTTTTTTTTAGGCATATGTAATGTATATATCATGTGATTCATCGTACCATTTGGAGTTTGTTTTGGGTGCTGAAATATCCCGTTCAATATTGGGTGGGGTCTATTTACCACACCTTTGTTGCTGTTGTGGGAGATTCCATTAATTCTATTCCCTGAAGATTGCTTGTTTGACCCATGTGCTATATGGTACATGTGTCCATCATACCTGGCAAGCGTGACCACTGCCCAAGAAAGACTTTCGCACATTTTTCATTTTCACTTTTATTTTGATTTAAGATGGACTTTCTGAAGATGGTCTCATAATTATCTCTTACTGACATTTATATATTAATTTATTTTTTTACACTTTGCTCTGGCCATTTCTGTCCTTCTTTGATTCACATGTGTTTTAATTTGTCCACTTTAGTGCCTACATTTTTTAACCCTGTCTATTGAGGCTCGCAGGGTTTCGCAGAGAGCAGTTTGAACTGCTTGTGAGTCAGATGTGATGAGGAAACCTGCACAGGAATTGCGCTGGTTCCCGTATCCCACCAGTGTGAACCCAGCCTTATTGTTATTCTATCTTATTGATTCATTGATATATTTTTCTGATTATTTGATGACTGCTGAAAACACATATATCTTCAGATCACAGATAAATTATTGGTGATAGCGCAACATTTATTTATTTATTTTTATATATACATTCAAGTGTTTTTTTCACTTCATGCCTACAACTTTAATTATTCACACACTTGCGTGCACATAATCACATACACAATGGGTTTATAACTGTAACATCGTGACCGCGTACACACGATCGGAAATCCTGACAGCTGTAGGCTCCATCTGAATTTTTCTGTCGGAATTTCTGCCAAGAAAAATGTAAGAGCTAGTTCTCAAATTCTCTGACAAGAAAAGTTCTTGGAGGAAATTCCGATCATCTGTATGCAATTCCGACGCACAATAAAACATGCATACTCGCAATCAAATCGGCGCATGCTCAGAAGGCATTGAACTTAATTTTTCTCAGCTCGCCGTAGTGTTGTACATTACCCTATTTTTGACGGTCGGAATTTGGTGTGATCGTTTGTATGCATCACAAGTTTGAGACAAATTTCCTTTGGAATTTGTCGGAATTTCCGATCGTGTGTACGTGGCATAACAGCCTTGTATCCCTCCCAGAATTCAGCACCCTTGCCAGATCTCTGGAGGAAGCAATGAACTAAACTAACATGCCAAACACATTCCGATCTCTGTCATTTTTATACAAAATAGCATAATAGCTACTACTGTATATTACAGTTTTACTGGTTGCCAGCATTTTCTGAGACATTGAATTCAACAGAAACTAGCTTTAAACTTAAAGAGGCGCTCCAGTCTTTAAAAAAAATGCTGTAGATGCTGACTTTTAATACAAGGACACTTACCTGTCCAGGGATCCAGTGATGCCAACACCCTAAGCCGATTCATCAAACGGCTTCAGGAGTAAGCATCGGCATTGTAAGAAATGGAAGCCTTCAGGCTTTATAGCCAATTTCCTACTGCGCATGCACAAATTGCGCTGCACTTTCCGCCATCTTCCAGGACCTCCGTGTGTCCCAGAAGGCAGCGGGGGGAAGGAAGAGGGGCCAGAAATGTTGTAGATCGCCAATGGCAATTTTACCCAGAAGTAGGAGCCCCCCCGAGACAGTGCAGTGGAGGGGGGAGGGTGCGAAAAAGTGGGGCTTCAACTTTTGGGTGGAGTTTTGCTTTAAACTCCAAACAAAAAGATTAAATACATACAGTATATGGGAGCTGTTTTACTACACAAAGAATTTCCATTTCTGTCCACCTAGTTCTGAGATGTAACATAGCTCTTCCCATAACGTGAAAGTATTTATAATCAGCTCCTAGTGTTCCTTTTCTACGTGCTCCCCCTCTTCACACCATCTTCAATACTGCCATCTTCTCTTGGTCTTCTTCTGGTTCTAGAGCCTTCTGTGTTCTGCCATCGGTTGCTAAAGATTACATAATCCCTTGCATGCATATAGTAGTTATGTCTTCCTGAAACCCAACTCTTACTCCCAATACCTTGACTAGTATAGATCAGATAGCCCAACCCTTCTTACCCCTTACCCCCTTTTATATTTTTCTTAAGCCCCCCATTATACCATTAACGAGAGAGACACAGAAGTTGGAGTAAAATGGCCATAACAGCCTATTTATTTTCAAACCCAAATCATTAAATATTTAAATAAATTTAAATAATTCCAAATCTTTATTCCTTAACATTTTAACCAAAAACAACTTTATTAACACCAGCCCAATTGGTCTTTGACAGCAACCCCTCTTGACCTTTCTTTCCACCACTCCACTGCGGTACCATTACCATAACCGGCCTCCAGCCTTATCCAGCTCGGAGACAACCCCTTTTACTCCGCAGTGCACCATACCCGTATTCCAGCGGACACCGTTCCACTGGAATAACCCCAGAAGGGGCCCATCCCACCGATGAGCCCCCCACCACTACCATTACATCTGTTAACTGTCACCATCAAAGACCAAAGGACACCGCCACAGCCCAAAAGTGTAACCCCTTACCCTTACGGGGACCCTCCACACGCGCAGGGCCCTCTGAATCCCCTCCTGCAGACCCAACACCCAAAAATCTATACCCACATCAGTTAGGTGAAAACCATCTCCGCCTAGGTACCGACCCACATTAACCTCCAACTCTGCGTGATGAACTACCAAACCACCATGCCAACAACTTCCCCACTACCTCGTTCACCTTGATCCTCCCGCCAACTACTCCTTGCTTCCCACCCGGAAATCCTCAGCTACCTACCGTCCGGCCTAGCATCTGCTCTCCTGGCCCCCCGAAAAACAAAAGAATGCCCCATGCTCCAAACAAGGCTGACATATGAAAGACAAAACGGTAGCGGTGACAATCAGATACAGCCCCAAAACCCCACATCATTAGGAAAGACCGTGATCTCCCCATTTCACTACACCCAAAAAAAAAAACCCCTTCAATCCAGCACCATGTGTGGGTGCACATAAAAATGAAACCTCTTGGATTCCCTGTGCCCAATCATCCTGACCGCCGCCTCATCCAACCCGCACCGGGCCGTCTCCATAGCCGCCCCAATATGGAAGGAGTGCAAGGCAAATTTCAGTTTATTAAAACCTTGTTCTCCTCCAACATTTTGAATGGAATTGAAATCCTGACACAAACGACCCATCCCCATGCATAAAAACTGCCCTACCAAACCCGGGCGTACTGCCATTGAACTCCCTTACCACCCGTACAGGGTCGACCCCCGAACCCGGCAGCGGTTACAAAAACATGTGAGTGGATGTTACTCCACGATATGCAACGTATGAAAGTGGACATAGTGTACTTGTAGGTAACTCACTTTAGAGAGAACAACCTCCCACTGCTAAAAAACAGATTCTATCCACTAGCGTACCACTCCATGTATACGGAGGCGAAATCTAGAGGGGTCTCCATTCTCATCTCAGCTAAGGTCCCCTGGACACACATTGATACACGGACTGACGCGGGGGGACGATATCTTCTTTTGAAGGGCCGAATTGGGGGGAAGAAGGTGACTTTCGCTAACCTCTACGTACCCAACGACCTACAAGACGCGTTCTTATAGCGGCACCTCACTCAAGTCTCACGACTTTCAAAGGGCCAATTGATTGTAGGTGGTGATCTTAACATTCCCCTTGCACCACACGAGGACACTTCCACAGGGACATACTCGACTTCACGAGAAATGCGCAAACGGATATGCTCGGCACTTCATTTGGCACAGATGATTGATGTGTGGCGGCTCTTCCACTCTGGTGAGAGGGACTATACATTTTTCTCGAGACCGCATCAGGCCTACTTATTATTTTCTGATTCCCCATAGGTGCCTGCAGGCAGTTAGGGACACCACCATTGGATCCATAACGTGGTCAGACCATGCCCTGATTACTTTACGTTATGCACTCACGGACATTCGCACGGCGTCGCAACCACCCTGGAGACTAAACGAGAGCCTGCTGCAGGATCCAGGGGTCCTGGAGGACATGACAAAGGAGATAGGGCACTATTTCACCTCCAACGATACCCCTGACAGCAACCCTGGAGTAGTGTGGGAGGCACATAAGGCGGTGATCCAGGGGGTACTGATTAAGCACGGATCTAGACTGAAAAAACTTAGGACGGAACAACTAAACCTTTGTCTGCGGAAGTTGCAGACACTGGAGGCAACCCACAAGTTGACACCTACCAGACAGCTAGGGATTGAATTGGACACAGTAAGGGCGCAGGTGACGGAGTTGTTACAATCCAAAGCCAAGGCAGCCTTACAGATATGCCGCAGGAAAGTTTACGAGTCAGGGAACAAATGTGGGAGATGGCTAGCCCAAACGCTGAGAGCGCAGAGACTCGCGTCGTACATTCCACACATCACTTCCCCTACAGGACAACAGCTCTCTCTCCTCCAACAAATTGCCCAAGAGTTCAAAACATTTTATGTTTCCCTATATAACCTACCCGTGACGCAGCTCGACCGTAATGATACGTCGGACTATATGGCCTCGTCCTCCATGCCTACTCTCCCTACTGGAGCCAAAGAGGTTCTGGAAGAACCTATCATGGTTCCGGAGATCCAATCGGCCCTTGGCAGTACTAAACCGTGGAAAGCCCCAGGTCTGGATGGTCTAACTGTCCCTTATTACAGGACCCTGTTGCCGAGCCTGGACCAACACATGGCCAAACAGTTCAACAGCTTTAGCTCAGGAAAAACTTTTCATCCCTCCACAACCAAGGCCCACATCTCGGTCATTGCCAAGGAAGATAAAGACCTCTCCCAGTGCGGAAGCTACCGCCCGATTTCCCTCTTAAACGTTGACCTTAAGATTTTTACCAAACTAATTGTCACTAGATTGCAAACACACCTGACGCACTTGGTTCACTGGGACCAAGTGGGATTTGTCCCGACCAGAGAGGCCAGGTACAACACCATTAAGGTGTTGAACCTCCTCCACGTGGTAATAGCAATAAAACTCCTTGTGTTTTCCTCGGGAAGGACGCCGAGAAGGCGTTCGACCAAGTGGGTTGAGAATTCATGTTCGCGACTTTGGACCATATAGGTGTGGGTCGCAACATGCTACATTGGATCTCGGCTGCCTACCGTGCCCCTTCGGCGAGAGTCAGGGCGAATGGTGTGCTTTACGATCTGTTCCAGATTACTAATTGTACCAGACAGGGATGCCCACTGTCACCATTACTCTTCGCACTATCCCTGGAACCCTTTCTGTGCCACGTTAGACGAAATCCAGATATCTATGGCGTGACAGTCTTCAGGTCGCAACATAAGGTGTCTGCATACACGGATGACTTCACCAACCCCACCATATCACTCCCTAACCTGATGCAAGAATTTTAAAACTACGGAAAGTTGTCCAACCTTAAGATAAACTTTACTAAATCCGTGGCGATGGGGGTGAACATCCCACAACCACAGCTCACCCACCTCCGAGACAGTTTCAACTTTAAATGGACAGGTACAGCTCTGAAATACCTTGGAACGTTGATCCCTCCCAGGTTTACCCAACTTTTTCAACGTAATTTCCCAGCCCCTCCTGAAAGAGGTACAAAAACTCCTGGACCAATGGAGCAGTGGCCTCCACTTATGGTTCGGCCACTGCAACAATCTTAAAATGTCAGTACTGCCCAAATTTCTTTACTTACTCCAGGCCCTCCCGGTCCAGATACCAACAGACTATGGGCAGGGAAGAGACCCTGCATACAAAGGAAAATTCTTTCATTCCCCAAGCGCTATGGCGGCCTGGCAATGCCAGACATCCGTTCCTACTATTACTCTCCTGGACTGGTGTAGGCACAAGGATACCAAGCTTTGGCCGAACTTGGAATAGGCTCAGACAGAGGTTTTACTCCAGGGGACCCCCTGGTGTTACGCAAACCTTCACCCCGGCTTTAAACGACACCCTTTGATAGGAACCACTGCTAGGATCTGTGCACAATTGACATCTAACCACTCCCCTTTCTCCCAGCATTCAGCTCTACGCCCTGTCTTGGGAAACCCCCAATTTGACCCGGGCATCAGCGACAAGAAATTCCAAGCTCTCCGGGGGGCAGGACTTTGTCAGGCCATTCATTTTAGCTGCGGAGGCAGGTGGAGAACGACTGGGGAACTGTTGGACCCTGACAGACAATACCGACTGGACTTTCTAAGGGCACTACAGCTTGGACACTACCTCAAACACCAGACACCCCCGACCTCAGACTCTTACCCCATCACACCGCTGGAGGAATTATGCACGGGCACAGGGGTATTACCACATGCACTTTCACAGGTGTTTAATGTGCTCATAACACCGACTGAAGACTTTCAACTCCCAAGCCTCGCTAAATGGGAAAGAGATCTAGACGGCCACCTCTCTGCCAGCCAACGTCGACATATTCTTACATTTACGCACAAGTCCTCCTTGTGCTCTAAGATACAAGAGACTAATTATAAAATTCTTATGCGCTGGTACAGGACTCCAGACCTATTGCATACATTTTTCCCTGATACTACGGACATCTGTTGGCAATGTCAAAAAGAAAAAGGCACGTTACTTCACATTTTCTGGACCTGCCCGGAGATACAGACGTACTGGAGAGAGGTCCGCAGAATAGTACAGAAATTCAAAGACCGCCAAGTCCCGGATAAGCCAGCTTACTTCCTACTGCACTCCACTGACATCCGGACCCGGATTTACAAAACAATCGGTAATCAGACAGCTGTTAGATCCAGCGAAGGCCTGCATCCCACTCCTGTGGAAATCTCAGTGCCCCCCGACCGTTGCTATGTGGCTGAAGAAGGTTGATCAGATTAGCCTAATGGAGGATCTTATCCTCCTCATGAGCCAAGATAGAAGTGAGACTTACTCAGAGACATGGCAACTCTGGAACATTTTTAAATATTCAACAGAAAGACAGGCCCTCAGAGGGGATGAATAAACCCAATTACAGATTCAGTGATTGGGAGGGCGGGATCATTCCCCCCCCTCCCCGGTATGACACGGCACACTGTTTGATAAAGAAGACATATAGCTAGGCTCGTCGAGTCCTTTCTCCCCATCTTCCTTTCTCCCCCCCTCTTGCCTCTCTCCCTTTCCTGTGGCCTCAACTTTGATCTGCTCTATCTGCTGTCCCCCAAGCACCTCTGGGGGGTTCTTTCTACCTTTATCTATTACTCTTCTATTGCTCTGTACCTGTTATTCATTTCTTATAAAAAGGAAAATCTTTGGGGCCCCTCGGACCACACCGTCCTGAATTGGAGGGGGCGGGACAGCAAGGTTTTTTTTTCGGATTGCTGGACATACATGTAGTCCCTATGGGCCAGGAGGCAGGGACTGGGTCATATATTTTTTCCTGTTACTTTGACACACACCCACGGTTATGTTCATTTTGAAATGTTATTCTATAACTGCAGTCGGAGATACCCTGTATATAACGTATAAGTGCCTTGCATTGTAATACATTGTGATGTTTTATAACCCTGTTTGCGGTCTGATGGGACCGGTTTCCTGATATAAATAAACAATTAAAAAAAAAACACGTGAGTGATTGAATGATTACTTAAATAGTGCTACGAATGCGAACTGAATTGCCTCAATGCGACGTCCACCCCTTTTACCCCTTTTGATACATTTTAGACCGACGTAGCCTAACAAAAACCACCATGTCCTTAGGAGACCTCACATCCCATAACTGCAGGCCCCCCACTACCTTTTTTAAGGGCCGACCAACTCCCCCACCCGAAATGCCCCAAAAAACACCACTGCAAAAAACTGCCTGGAATAAACTTACCTTATAACCTGAATAGCCAATCTCCTCCCGGACCCCACAAATCTTCTGTAAGACCGAAAGGAAACCAGTCTCTGATTGTCCTTGTGAACATGACCTTTTTTGCACCCTCTGACCGTCTGTTCCTCGCAAAAACTTGCCGTAAAATCAGTGCGGTCCAATTTACAGAAAAGCTAAACCCGCTAGCTTTTTATCCCGGGTCCAACCCCCCCCCCCCCCACCCTCCATATGCCTGGCAACAAAGTTCATCACCAGGCATCCCAATTCCACCTCCCCAGCACGGCATCAACCAGCCGCGTGAATACTGACCATTCGCTCCAAACCTTCGCGTACGTAGACCATTTCGGCCCACTCACCGACCTACTGATACGGCCTGCCGTGATTCCAAACCAAGTCCCCACATACCACCCCTGGAAAGGTACCCCTTCTCTGCCTGCCTGCGGAGCCAGCTCCCTGAACCTGTCATGCTGAAACCGAGACAAGGCATCAGCGAGTCTGTTGTCCACACCAGGAATATGCACCGCGTAAATAACGATGTTCCATTGTGAACCACGCAACGCAAGGTGGCGCAATAGCCGAACCACCGGCAATGAGGATGCGTAAATTCAGTTGATAACCTGCACCACTCCCATGCTGTCGTAGTTCCACCTGATCTTCAAATTGCTCCCTTTGTCCCCCCCAAAACTCGATCACAACTACCACCGGAAAAAATTCTAGCACTACCAGGTTCTTCGCAAACCCCGCCACCCTGGCCTCAGGCCACGCCTTCGCGCTCCATCGTCCCCTGAAGAAGGCCCCGTAACCCGTGGAACCAGCTGCATCCATGACCAGGTCCAGGTCGAAGTTGCTGACCGGCTCCTACATACAGAGCGACCGCCCATTGTAACTCTCCCAAACGCTTGCCACACCCGCAGATCCGCTTTGAGTTACCTAGTCAAATGAAGAAAATTAGTGGGGGCCCACGCCCCTGCCCTCGCCACAGACAGCCCATGGGGATGATTCGGCAAGGAAAGTTCAACTTACCTAACAGGGACTGCAGGCCCGCAGCTGCACTTTGTTGCACCCTAACATCCCCTGATATCCAGCCGGAGATTCTCCCCCTTGTTTCCTGATAACCTGCCATAAATCCCCCCCGAGTCAATCCCCAGAAAACTCAGCACCGTGGTATGGTCCTCCGTCTTGTCCGCTGTCAGAGGCACACCGAACCTCTCCCCAATGTCCCGCATTGTTGCCAACAAAACTGCACACACACTGGAGGACGGAGGACCCACCCACAGAAAATCATCCAAATAATGGATAACCGAATTCGAGCCTGACACATCCCCCTCCAGGAAAGAACTAAGCATATCAACCAAGGTGCAGTTAATGGAGCAGCCCATGGGTGAACACTGGTTAACATAAAACTCCCCCTGCCACCGGCACCCCAACTGTCCGGGTGTACCGGTAACAGTTGACAAGCCGACTCGATGTCCGACTTCGCCATGAGAGCCCCTGTTCCGAAACGCCGCCCCCCACTGCACAGCTGCGTCAAACGAAGTGTAAGACACCGTGCACACCTCAGGGTGAGCGTTCGTTCCTCAGAGCTACAGCACTAATTTCTCAAGGCTTTTAAACTACATGTCAATTGTGAGTACCCATTGTTTGTCAAAAATAAACTTTACTATTTGTGAAATGGTATCACGCTATTGGGCACTTTCCTTTGTCTTCTCTATGAGCGGTTGAACGGTTGGACAGATCCCATGTAAGAAAACCAGACAGATGTAGAAGTGTGGACACTTGTTGTGAGGGCCTGTTACCCCTGCAGGGGTGATTGGATCCGGTGAGTGCGGGACCATTGGGGGAGAGCACTGAGTGATCCACTGATGGCTATACCTGCATGAAGCACTTATCACTTTATTTTGATGAAGCAATTTTGAAAATAATCTATCTCCACCCAGGTGGGGTTTTTTATGCAGGGGCTGCCACTACAATAATTGAATTACTTTATTATTTCACCACTTCACTAGTTTATCACCTATTTAAGTTGTCCGTGGCGCAGATTCATTCCCCTTTCTTTCACACCTCAGGGTTGATGAGATCATCCACCGACCCCACTTAGGAAAAAAAGAGGTGGAGAATGAGGCGAAACGTATTCAGTTCCCTCTTGGGCACCACCCCCAGGGGTGACACCACCAACTTTGGCAAAGGCAGTTACGCAAACAGCCCCCCCATCCTGCTCAACTACACCTTCATAGCCAACTTTTTTGACACCACCCCTGGGTTCTCTAATGCAGCTCGGAAGGTCTCCACCAAGGGTGGCGACGCCCCATCAAAGAACACGGAATGACATAAAAAACCCTCCGAGAACCCCGAGGCGAGCAACCTAGCCGCAGCCCAATCAGGATACCTATTCAGAAAAGGCTGCATACTCCCCCCCCCACGGGCACCCTACTTCTTGTTAGCAGCGCCCCCCCGCCCGCTTTCCCATCTTAAAGCTCGGGGACCAAGGATGGGAAATTTGTGGGAGCCCTCGATGAACTGACAACCCACCCCCTTTGGGCCGGCGATCCAGAGGTTGAAGTACTCCCGACCCCTTCAGGAAAAAAAGGCCTGCTGCCCATGGCGCTGACATCATCTGCAGCCACAGACTAATGTCCTCATGATCCCAGTGAAAGGGACGGGCAGACAACCCGCCCCTGGCAAAACTGTTCATCGCACCACCAACACCCCATCCACCCGATGAGCCTCCACTATATCGTCCATGTAGCAGAAAAGTGCAGAACAATGCTCCGGGCTTTTCTCCCCTATGACATTGGCCCTGATGGCAGATTATTGCAGCCAACTGCTAACTGTACGGGGAATCAACCTAGACCTCCTCTTTTCCTCATCCCCTTTTCATAGTCGTCCGGTCCGACCCTAACCAGGTTGAACTTCTAGAGCGGGAGAAGGGCAAAAATCCCAACATACTCACCCTGTTGATCCTATCCCCGACCTGCTGCTTCAGGTGTGCTCCAAACGGACCCTCAAAACACAAATGATCCCTGTTAGTGCAGTGAGACGGGAGTCTCAGTGTCAGAGGGAGTGAAGTATCTGTGGAAAACCTCTGGAAAGATAAGTAAATCTTGCATCTATTGATTATATCATTGACTATATTGATCTTACTATTGAATCTGGCCATTGCATTAATACTAGCAAGGAAAAAAAAAGGGGGAACCGTTAAGAACTGTTGAGGATCATTAATGAAAACATTCTTTGAGGTTACATACATTTTATATTACCCTCAAACCATCAATAAAGAAGGGTAAATTTAATCATTACAACTGTGAACTTTGAACTTTGAATATTATAGAAAAAAAACAAAAAAAAAAAACTGCATTAAAAACTACTCAAATACAGCTAAATTCAGCTAAATTCAACTAAATACAGTTGGATATATATTAAAAAGGACAAGAACAAGATGACGTCGGGTAAGACAAGATTTACCTTATCTACTAGAGCCGCTGCAGCGGCTGCGGCAGTTGCTGCTTTCCAGTCTATACCACCGTTCCAGTTAGATAAAGGAAGTATGATGTCCATTAATACAAATGTGGATAAACAGGGTACTAAAACTAAAACGGCTAAGGTCAACAGTGCAGATAAACAGGACCCCCTGGATAAATCTGAGGAGTTGGAAAGAGAGTTGGAAAGAGAGGAA
Source organism: Rana kukunoris (assembly GCA_029574335.1). Lineage (NCBI taxonomy): Eukaryota > Metazoa > Chordata > Amphibia > Anura > Ranidae > Rana > Rana kukunoris. The sequence goes on along the minus strand of CM056060.1, from coordinate 86,458,118 downwards.
TCTGTAAGGACAGATGGGGCAATGGATAGGACGGTAATGATACACAGAGCGGATACATCAGAAGTAACAAGTAGGGTAACAAATATGGACAATGCTAATACGGATGCTTATACAGATACGGGTAAAACTCAGCCTCCTGTATACAGTAGGAAAGGTCCAACTATAGTCCAGCAAGAAGCATCAGAGGGCTCTACAGCTCCTTTAAGTATATCAGGACCAGGCTCTGAAATAGCTGCCTTAATATCAGCGTTTCGGGCAGATTTTGAGGCCTGGGCAATAAAAATTGAATCGTCTATTCATACTGAAGTGAGTGCCCTAAAAGAACAAGTGACGGATACTAATAAGGTAGTATCTGCGGTTGCCCACATACAAGAAAATCATGCGGCACGCATCATGGCTTTAGAGACTGCATCCTCTGCACATTTATATCGCCTGCGCCAACACCAATTGCGTATTGAAGATAGCGAAAATCGCAATCGAAGAAATAATATTCGCTTAAAAGGGATTTCGGAGGATGTTTCTGGCGCAGAACTAAATCTTAAAGTGGTTGCTATATTCAATCAGGTTCTGGGGAAAGAGGCTAGTACTAATATTGAACTAGACAGAGTGCATCGAGTGGGGAGAGGGATGAGGGGTCGGGCTAGCCATCCCAGAGATGTAGTATGTCGGGTGCACTACTATAGACTAAAGGAGGAGATCATGCGAAGGGCATGGAGCCACGGCCCTGTAGACTTTGAAAACTCTTCTATACAATTATACCCAGACCTGTCCAGAAATACATTATATATGCGAAGGATGGTCCGCCCTTTACTAGATCTAATCCGGCAATCTGGCGCTACATATACATGGGGGCATCCCTTCAGTATACAAGTAACAAAGGGATCGGAGTTGTTTGTCTTGTCTGATC